>UELX01001014.1:0-53537 GCA_900480035.1 Eupelmus urozonus
AAATGGTCACTTTTGCCTCTCATTTTAGGTATCAAAAAGCGCGAAAATCGTGCTTGTGTTACAAAAAAGTTATTTAATAAATAGTAATATCGAATATTTGTTTATTATTCATAAAAATTCATATTATTAAATGCTTTATAACTTTCTGAAAAATTTAAGATCCCATTAGAACTAAAAATATTGATCATTTAGATAAAGACTTAATAGTTTCTTTTAAGTATAATATTTTAGAATATGCTAAAAGTTTAGTTAAATAATCAAGTAAATACATTTCTCCATTTTTATGATAGCTACTAGAAAGGCATGCATATCCACGAGGATTGCAGTCAGAAGACTAAAAAGAAACAGTTTCTTTTAAGAAAGAGAGTAACAAATATGCAACTTTATGCATCTACAGAGAAGGGCAACTATTTTCTATGCACTATATATTTAGGATTAGGGCGCTCTTAAATTCAATACACTATACCTTCATAAAAAGTGTCATTCTTTCTCATAAACTGTCGTTGTTCTATGCCAATTGATTTTTGTATACAGGAATAAGAAAGTTTCTAAAAAGCTTATGAATTTCAATATAATATAATTTAAATAAAACTTAATTAAATAGTAATATAATATAATAATAATAAGAAAATAATAGTAATAATAAAATTCAAGCACCAGAGTAACAAATTTGCAAAAACATGCTGCATGATAGTTGAGAATATCAATCATCCGTCATATCAACTAACTTTTGAGAGAATGTTTTCAATGGAATACATTTATGCATATGAGTAAGTTTACTTTTATTAAACAACGTAAATCAGAGTTTCTAAACTAATGCTATCCATCAAAACAAAATACGAGTAAAAGGTTAAAACTTTATTTAACCAAAGAAATTTCATTCGCTCCTCAACAATATTACTCCGTACTCTAATGTTCTCTTTGAAATACTAAAAGCCAACTCCAGAATTCTTTGATCGCCACTACGACACTTGTTAATTAACAACCCAACTTTTCAGTCCAACGCAAAAGAAAATTCCCGCGCTGTAATCCCCAACCCCTACAACAAGACCTCGCCGACATACCCCTCTTATTTTTCCACGCGTAAGGCAGCCCGCATTAATTAAGATAATTCTATAAGCCCACTCAGGCCTCGCGCATCCAATTACCCATCCTACTCATCAACACGTCCTCGGCCAATCTTTCTCCTCTCCCACCGACGTAATGAAAGCGCGCAGCTGCGGCTAGGAGAGCGGCCGAAGTACAGCGGAGGGACGCTGGAAAAAAGGCTTGCTGACGTCGCAGCGCCGATAAATTCGCGGCTGGCCATTTGTCATGCGACGGACTATCATTTTGCTCTCGTGGCGGCTCTAAGAGCTACCGAGCCGTGCAAAACTGCTAAATCGATTTCGCGGAGGTGCGCGGCTGCAGAGCGATCCGCTGCTGAAAGTAGTATAGGTACGAGTGTGGTCAGACTGCCGTTGGCGGTCACTGGGATCTCTCGGCACCGTTTACGGGAGTGAAGGCCTTGGTTGTTGAAAAAGTGTTTGGGTAAGAGCGGTACTGAGGGTTACTGGGATGAGCTGGGATTCTGGTTGTTATTATTGTTGTTTTTTATGTAGCGATATTGAATATTTTTACCGGAATTGAGAGGATGTTTATTTAATATTGCAATGGGTTTGTTTATGATTGTTTAAAAAAATTCTATTTATTTATTATAAGTTTGATATTCATTATTGTAACCAATAAGTATAAGTATTATTATAACAATCTGCATAAGTATTATTGAAACAATCAAATTTATCAAAGAAAACATTTTGAAAGCTATTTAAAATTAATTTTTGATATTTTCCTTTATGAGAATTCGCAATTATATTTATGTGCTTTATTATAGTCATTATAAAATGTCGTCCAACATTTATTTATATATTTTATTACAACAGTAAATACTCAAAATAATACAATAATTGTATTCATTTTATAAAAATTATATACAATATATTTTCCTTTCAATCTTTAAATGTATTAAATAGCTTCATTTATTCAATATTTCAGATTAGCACAATAATATTACATATCTTAAAAAATAAAATTCAAATTCATTTCATTTTTAATCATCTCACCACCTCGTACTATAATAAGCTATCTACTTCCATGAAAAAATCACAACAAGATAATCATCAAAAAAATTTCCGCAGCAACATATCGTTCACGGATTTGACAAAGCCATCGGCAAAGGCACGCGTCGATCAATCGGCCAGCGAGCTTTCGCGGCTTCGAAGGCGATCGAAGAGCCTCCGCGCTTTAGGCGATAACTGCGCAATTAGGAGCTTTGCGCGGGATTCTGTGATTGATCGAAAACGATTCTCCATTGACCCTCGCTCGCCTGCCCCATTCCTATACCATTGCACCGAAGGCACTCGAATCGAGTGAATTAATATTCCGAGACAGGCGATTTGAATCCTGAAATGGGGTGTGTGTAGATGGGTGATGTGCTTTAACGCAGGTGTAAGAGGTAGAAAAATGGTAGCTTAAGTTTAGAAAGGTTTGTTTAAATTGAATAGTTTTATTTCGGTTTTATTGAAGCTATTTTCCAGCTAGTACGATTTAAAAATTCAAGTGGAACTTTTTTAAAAAGTACTTTAACGATTTGCGTGAATGACATTTAGTGAGAAAAAGTTTATTTCAATAGAGGATTTATTTATTTCAATTTTAAAAAGTTAGCAAGTAACGCTACAATATTTCAAGTAAAAATGTAAATTTTGTAATACAATTACAGAGGAATAATGTTTTTAAATGTGTCATAGAAACATATAATGTTATTTTTAACTGTTTCATAAGTGTTGCTGTTGTATTTGCACATTGTAATACTAGTTGTATATCTAAATAACCCTTTTCAATAATATAACGATAATTTTGCAGTCTACAAATAAGCCAGTAATACGAAAGCTTCAAATCATCAAATAATTATTACAGTAGTAATATCCCAAAATAGATAGATATATAGTTTATTATTTAGTCAAGTGTACATAAAATATATTTTATGGCAGTGACAGATCCGAAATTCCTGAGTTTGCTGAGCTTTAAAATTAAATCGACATTTAATACAGATAAAGAGTTTAAACTTGAATAGAATCTACAAGTCGCGTACGATTAATTCATGATAAAATTAATGTATTTATTTGAAATAAAATTTGTATAAGTTATAATAATTTACAAATGAATCCTTATATTTTATAGAAGTTTTAATTCTTCATAAGTCGTAAAGTTTTAACTAGTAAGCTGTTATATTTAAATGAGTACGATTATAGTTTACGAAAGTAGTATTTTACGCTTGATTCAGTTAAAGTTAACATCTACATAAGCTTGAATCACAAGTTGCTCGCGAACGTATGTACTTTAACTGTTATGTAACAGTAAATTCATTTACTCAGCAAAACTTAAACTTCAATTTAAAGTAGGCGTCTAAACTGTAACTTACTGAAACACTTAAAGATGTAATATTGTTTACATATATAAAACTATTTATCACTATAATAAAACATTGTAATTTAATTTATTAACACGCGACAGATTACAACTTTTTTACAAATAATTCTTATAATTATCAAATTTCATATTTATCAAATTTTTATGATTAGTTCACAAATGTTTAAATTATTATTTTACATTAGCACAAAATAAAATAATGATAGAATAAAATACAAATTTCAATATATATCACATATTATTTACTAAAACTTTGGTAAACTTTCTTGCCCTGTCAATTTGACCATACTCAACTTTTTAGACCTTTACATTGGGTAATTACAAAATGATTAAACCAACAAACTTCCACTTTCAAATTTCTAAATAAATCCCAACCAAATAAACTAAATTCCAAAATCATACCTCACTCACTCACTAAAAAGAAATCAACACTAATTTCTCAATTCAAAACCGGCAAAGTACACACGACTCAACAACACACACGAAAGTCGCCTCATCCCTCGGGTCAACCACGCCGACCTGTTCATTAACGTCCAAGGGCCGAATTTAATTTGCATGCATGCATGCGGGCAGTTTGAGCGATGCCTCCGCGCTTATCGCTCCCCCCCCCCTCTCGGAAAAGTTAAAATTAAGTACGAGGCTATCGGCGTGCCTGGGATAACGAGCTGCCGATTCTTATCGCGTCTCCCGCTATATACATGCATGGCTCGGAGAGTCGCGCAGTGCGAGGAGTTGCAAAACTGCGCCTGTCAGCGGACATCGTTTGTTTCGCCGAACTTCGGGCGACAGAGTTGCGAGATAGGAGAGAACGCCCGGGCCGCGCCGCGGCCGATAATGTTCCGCTTCGCGGCCGTGTGACCTCTTTATTCGCCGCGCGGAATTCGAATTTCGCTCGATTGAATATGCTTTATTTTTACCTTTTTCGAGGTTTTTTAGAAGTGACTTTTGAAGTCGGTTGATTGGAATTCGAAATCCCTTCGGTCGGTTTCGCGGGAGTCGGTGGCTTCTATTTTGATCGGGGGTTTTTTTAGGTCAGTGGAATAACGATTAATGGGGAGGTGTGAAAGAGATTTTTGTGAATTATGTTTGATTTGCAGTTGTAGAGTTATTTGCAGGTTCGGGAGCGATATGTGAAAAATATACAAATTTATATTATTATTTACAATAATATTTTTTTAATCTGCAATTTTCAAATATTGCTCAGTATTAAATATTACATATCTTTTATATTTGATCACTAATATATTTCGAATTTACATTTTACAAACATATTTCGCTTTTTTCATTATCAGAAAAATGATTGCATTTTCAAAGTTTCCATGATCTTTTGTCAATTCTCTGTATTTCTAATAAGACATCAAAAATAGAAAATAAGAAAAAAGTAATTCTATCATCTAGTTCAATATTCCTTTAGCATTGTCGAACCTTTTATGCATTACATCCAACTAGCGCGGAACACACCGTCCTCAAATACATTTATTCATTTTCTTCCAATTTCCGAGAGCCTGATGTTACGCCTTGGTTTAAATTAAAAAGCTCATATACCTTTTTTCCATTGTCGATTGTTAACGCAGTATTCACAAAAGATTTTTATTCACAAAAGATCTGTGAAAACGAACTACCAATTTTAAATGATTTCTTAGATAAAGTTCTTATTGATATACTTCTATTAAAATAGTGTATTATACACCAAGGCAATAAACTAGGCTTTTGACTGCCTATGCTACATAACACTGTTTTACTACCTAATTACGATTTTTTAGTATCATCCAGGTGAGAAAGCTAAGTCTTTTTCTCGATATTTGGAATAAATTACTGCTTCATTTACCTGAGAAAAAAAGTGCTCTGAGAATACGCGTCGGTGTAGTTTCGGCTTGGATCGTTAGATGGAGACATGCTTTTTGCCGTCGCGCATGCGCAAAGTGCTTTTTGGGGTGGACTAAAAAACTTCTTTCATAACTTATTCCCTGCGCTAATACAATCATTCTCTTCAAGTGATTTTTACAAATGCCTTTCGTTGCAGGAAATGTCTATTGTGAAAATTTAGAAAATAATTTAAAATTTTTTAACATTTCAACTAGTATAACTATACCTACTATAAAAATAATTAGGCACAATAATTATACTCTGGTATATTAAGTGAATATTGCAGAGGTACACTATTGCAAATTAATAAAGTTTAGAAACAATTTTACGCTACCGTTTTTAATAAATGTTTCGTTCATTAAATAATAAGTTCGAGCAGTAAAACTAAAACTTTTTGAAATTTTGATCAATACTCGCAATAAAAGCGCCGACAAGCCAAAGGTAATGAAAAAGAGAACAACCGCGAGGATTCCAGTTTTAATTATAAAAATAACAAACGTTCTTTTTTTCATTAAAATTCTTCCATTAATTAAAGAAAATACCAAAACCAATTTCCACGCGCGTTGGTACCGAAAATAAAAATTGCGAATTCCACGAATTTCCAAAACAATGATCCCAAAAAAGCGAAACTGCCCCTCCCCACACACACCTCCATTTCCCAACCCCCCAAACCTTTCCATTTTCGGAATAACGGTTATACATTCCCCTCGTATCCCTCGTACAGGTAATTTTAGCGAACGATCGAGCGCTTGCGCCTGCGTAAATCCCTCTCCTTTTTATCTTTCCGCACTCGCTCCTCGAAATTTATCGCGGTCCAGGCAATATCTCCTTTTTCGTCTCGCGCTCTCTCTGGACGAGACTTGGGGGAACAATTATTGCCCCTTCCCAAAGTCTGCCTGCTCGCCCGTACAATAAGGCGAAAACAGTCGAGGGGCTATGTTTATAGCCGAGGGGAGGCTTCTCGATCTCGCGAAACGCTTCTGATGTCTCTGCAAGCGGCCGCGCGTGTGCTTTTTCATGGCGAGGGGGGCGAGTTCCTTGCACCCGTGTACGTTTGACGAAGGGCCGGCCGTCAAATTATCGAACGAGCTCGTCACGAGGTGCTTTGGCGCGGGGATGTCAGATTGTTCGGGAGCTGATGATGTACTGTTTTGAGAATGGGGGAGTGATCTGATTTTTTAAAGACTTGTTTGTTTAATTTCTTGTTGATGAACTTGCGTTAATTTTTTCTGTGTTTTTATTTGATATTGCGGAGAAGAAATTGCTATATGTTCGAGAAATTAATGAGTTGATTTAATGAAAATATTGTTATGAATTATAAGTTATTTTTAAGTATATAAAATAAAGTTTTGAAAACATTTACGTTACGAATAAAAATTGCAAAATATCAATATTTATCGTTAAATTATCAATTAATTGGTTAGAAATTACACAAAATTTTACAGGCGAATATATTAAGATTTTTTCTATTGTTTGTCTTAATTAGTAGAAAATAATTAATAATTTTTTTAAGAAGCTATTAATTGAAACTAAAGCAATTTATAATTATTAAAGCTCATTGTTTAAAAATATAAAGAATAGCGAAATTACCAAATAAATAATCTAATAAGTTCAAATAATTTTTGATAATCCTTTAGAAATATATTGGAATTGTAAGCACTATTTAATAAAAGATGAATTATTAGAGAAAGGCAATTTTGGTAATTTATCTCCACTATAGTTTGTAGGCTCGGTATCCAGACAAAGTGTTTATAATACCAACACTCAACGAAAGTCCACAGCCTCCGGCTTGTCGATTTTAATTATATTTGGCAAACTGTTCTCTGATACCAATTAGCCTAACCAACAAGCAACACCTTGATCGTGTAAACTTTAGTTTCTGCAATTAATACACTGTTTATTCAATTAATGAATGAATCATTTCACGAAAAAGTTTTGAGCTTCGATGTTTACAGTTTTTTAATTCATTTTAATTAATTTAAAGTTAAACAATTTTAAAGAAAGTAAAAAATAATAACTTTTATTATAAACTTTTCAATAATAAAATATAATATTAGATTTAGTTAAAATAATACATTACAATACGTAGGTATTATTAGATGTTATTAATATTTCACAAGTATTTATATTTTTTTATCCAAGGTACATATGTAATGATCCTGAATTCAGGCAAACTGAATTGACGGGCATCTGTGCATATGTTCATTAGCAATCCTGTACATGACTACTGCCGCGGGCAAAATCTAATGGGACACTGATCATTATGTAATGTTGTGCTAGCTCGACATACCGCAGAATTGTGGTAAATACAACTCAGTGCATATGATAACAGTGGATTAAGATTTTAAAATTTTTAAGTTTCACGAATTCAGGTCACTTGGAATTAGGTAAACAAAGAGGAGAAAATATACACTGAATATACCATATTACGTTAATAAATATGTTCTAAAAATTACGCCCTTTTAATTTATAATTCAAATTAATCAAATAATAAACTGAATATAAAAGCTTTAATTCTTCAAAAAATGTATATATATACAGTCTTAAACTTAAATTTTTAATTTATTTTTATTACTAAATTATTTTCTCTACCGCCGTCGGAGACAGGTCTTTTTTACTAGATAAATAAAGCGCGCGCGGTATTACATAATTAAATAAGTAATACCATAAAAGCTTCCATAAGAGCGTCGGTAAATGAATACATAAATACCGAGACCCAGTTTTCAAGGGACTTTCTGAAATTTCCATCAGAGTGTTACTTATCCCGCAATTACGAGGGTTCTAACGTTCCTGCCACTTTGCGGTAAGGTGGGGAGGTGTCACCTAAGTGCTTTCGACCTTCTCTGTGCACAGTGCACAGCTCTCCTAAGAGTCCACAAGCTCACGCTTTCCTTCGGCCTTTATTTTTTTGTACTTTTTTTTATTCAGTTTCGGTTAAAAGTAAAGCGTTGCAACGCGTATAAAAAAATCAGTCAGACGGCAGTCTGGTAATAGTTTAGCGCTAAAGAGTGTCAGTGATCTGACAATACTCTGCTTACGGCCAGTATGTCAGACTTGTTTTTTATTGCATTTTTAAATAATAAATTAAATTTAAAAACAATTTCCTAAGGTACGTTTATGACCTAATTTTAAGCATACGTCAATAAACAAGACAATAGTAATTTCAGATGGTAGAGTATTTGCCTGGAAAGCGAAAGGTTGAGAATACAAATTGTACTCCGGGGAATATTTTCTCAGTTTATCTGACTATTAGCAAATTTTTCAGTGCCAGACAATTACACAAGTATAACTATATGCATGAGCTTTTTCAGAAAAATAGAAAACATTTTAAATTTTTAAAAATCTTTCTTAGTTGAAATCTGTAATAAGGAATTCAAAATTATGTAAACATGAAGACCTATGAGTTTTTCATACATAGAATTTTTCTTTCAATCACTTTAATTACTTAAGTGTACAATGCCTACAACCTGCAAAGACCAAAGAACCTGTCTTTTCTCCCAACTCAATTCCAAACAGCTCCCGCTCTTCATCCTCCAAAAACTCACTTCCTCCAACTATCTCCGCCCGATTTCCAGCAATCTCAAAGTCGCGATCTTCTGCCTCCTTCTCATAACAAACACTCGGATAAAAAAAAAAGAAGCCAAATCGCCGCCAGCTCTCTGTTATCGTGCCCGAGGCTCCCATGGGAGTGGCTATTCTAATTGAATGTCGCGTCGCCTTCCCTCCTAGCCATCGGTGATTATTTGTCCCTTACGGGGCTTACGCGCCGGACTTTCGCCGGAGGCAGCCTGACGTCATGGCCTGGCAAGCTGCCTGCCTCGCGTGAAATTCGCGCTGGGTCCTTCGAGAGGCTGATGCAGGCAGGATAAGTTTCGTGATGCACCGAGGGCGATGTTTCGATTACGCGCTCTGGATATAGGGCTTCTTGCGAAATTTGATGCTGGTGCCTATTGACGTTTTGGTTATCTGATAGATTGGAAATTTTTTATGGCTCTGTGTTGATGAATAGAGATGTATTTGTTTTTTAATACAAGGAAATTGTTTGTATACCTTCCATTAATACGTTTTTGTTTTCGATGTCGAATATGTTATTACAGTTTTTTTCTCCGAACTTTCTTAATAAAATGTTGTTTTTTCATTATTATTTTATTGGTTTTTTTCATTTCTCTTCTATGAAACAAATTCTGGCCCTTTGTTTGTTTAAACAATTGATTGAAATTTTTTTTAATTTAAAAGTGAATTTTTAGAATTGCAATGTAAAGTAAATAAAAAAATTTATATTTATACGCAAACTGTATATTCTATACGCAACTATCTAAATTAACGTAATAAAACAATAGAAAAATTACTAAATTACTTTATCGTTTGTAACAATTGGTTTCATCAAACTCCCTTAAACAATTTTCCCAATCAAAACCTATTAAAAACTAACCGTACCTCTAACCGCTCATTAACCACCTCGAAAAGGTAGTTTAGAATCCATTACACAATTAAATCGGCATAATTCGTACGAGAACAGCTTCGCGGATCCCTTATTTCATAATAAGGAAATTTCCGATGGCAATCAAGCTCAGCGACGACGGGACACATTTCATGATTGTCTTTGAAGATCGGTTTACGGGTCGCGCGATCCCGGCGACGGCAATTGAGCAGCGCGGCCACTGCTCCGGGGGAAGCCTGTAAATTGCATGCTCATAATTACAGCGAGGCTCTATGGTGCTTAGACTGGAGACGTGTATGACGCTAAACATTGACCCACTTGCTATGACCCTAAGGTATTTTCAAGAGGGTATCTTTGATTATTTTTAATTTCATGTTTATGGAATGAGAGGTTGTTATATATGCATTATTGCAAATTCAATTAATTACTATTTTTTATATTTGTGTTGCGTGAAGTATCCAGTATTATTTGAATTATTCAAATGCGTTGAATGTTTTTTATAATTTATTTACAAATAGTAAATACTGAAATTGAATCAAATTCATGAAATGCAGCACAAAAGGCAAATTTAAATTTCAAAAATGGCATATGAAAAGTTTGCCCTTTTCGATATTTTTTTGCACTTTTAATTATTTAATGCAGTTTTATCTTATGCTCTCGCTTTTTTACACTGAAAAAAATTTTAGAAGTTTCAACAGCATCGTTAACGTTTGTATACCTCGACTGAATATTCTGTTGATTTCACAGAAAACTTATAATTTGATTTAAGAGAACATTTTATAAGTTAGTAAAACTGTATATTCGGAGATTGAAAGAAAAAATCGTTACCTATTCTTTTTATTGTATTAGGCCATGAAATATTAAGAGACCGCTTAAAAAAGTGCTGCATGCTAGATAAAGAGTAGATAATCGAAATGGCTTGTTTTTGATCTCTCTAAATGGCTAATAACGGGGTATTACCTCATTCATGTAATAATATGAATTTATAATATTATTTATTCGTAAAATATACTAATAACTTATATTTAAATATTAATCTTCTATTATTTTTTAATAATTTTATTAATATTTATTTTAAGTATACTATTTCATAGCCCAAATTTTATATAAAATATCTGTAATACTAATAACTACAGTTCGAACACACGTTTGGAATTTCGTTTTAAGACTTCCTTCTTAAACGTGAGCTCTATATATTGTTTAATATATAAAATTGACCTATTATTTTATCCGTTTTCTTTTTCAAAAATCTTTACATGAAAATCCGAAAAAAGATCGCCGACAAAAAATATATATGTATAGTATACTTCGGCCGAACTTTTCCTTTCCCCCCATTGATCTCGTTAAATTTCCGACGTCGTTCATCTTTCACCTCTCTCGACCCGGAAGCGCTGCATAATAATCCGACGCGATAAAATTCGCTAACGTTACCGCGTCTAGATCCCTTATACGTGCCGCCTACCGAATTTTCGTCCCTCCTTTTTACGCCCCCCTCCCCTTCGCGTTCGTGTCATTTTTGCAGAAAGACCATTACTTTCCGTGTGTTCCGCGCCACTTGGTCCATAGTCCGTGCGAGAAGAAAGGAAAAACTTGTTATACAGTAGTTATTTCAACTTTTTACAAAGACGAGTTGTGAGACGGAAGCTATGGTATTCTCATTTCGTGAGTTTTTAACTAACTAGATTATAGGTATATTTTTTATTGGTGTACGGTATTAAGTGTTAGTTATTAAATTAATTTTTTATGTTTATAAAAATGTAAGTTGGATACTTTTTCCATAATTTTAATATTTACTAAATCAAAATAAAATATTATTAAAAGTCCAACAAGGTTTTTAGTAATTTAATTAGTTTAATTAAAAAGAATTTTAGTAATTGCAGCCAATTTTTGTTTCTAAGAAATAGGAATCTGTAGATTTTCAACCGTACAGAGGTGCAAATAATTGTTAAATGCTTTGCCATTTATAAAAGAAAGAAAGCAAAAGAGAAAAGAGCAGTGTAATTACTGCCGTACACTTCGTTTTAAACCAAGTAATTATGATCTAAAGTCATTTTAAAAGCGAAATAATAATGTCAAAGTTTTTCAATTTATAAGAAATAAAATTTATAAAGATATTACCTATAAAAATAATTCAGTTTCTCTGTATAACTCTGGATAAAATAATTTTTTAATGTTAATTTATTTTTAAAATAGTCTAGATACATTATATAATTTTTAGGTGAGATGTCTGACGAAGTACATACTTATACTACTTAGTGCATACACTCTTCATCATTTTAATTTCAGCGTGCGCTGATTTGAAAATTCTTTAGTGCTCGGGCATTTTGAGTTTACAAATCGGATGATAAACTGTGATTAGTGAGAGTATTTCAATTTATTTAGAATTTTGAAGGCATCGATACTTGATTATGCCTGTATATATAGCCTATAATGAGGTCGCATAGTTAATTAGGCATTCATGCGTAAATAACATCAATTCATTCATGCGTATCATACTTCGTTAATGTCGAGTATTCTACATACAGTTTCTTTGCAATTTAATTTCTCTTAGGAATTTGCTCATTATATAACTACAAATCACGAAATTTGATCGACTAACATCTTAAAATTAGTAATCATTCCTTATAAGAAACTTAATTTACTATTATGCTTCAACAAAAGATATTAACTCGTTTTAAAATAATTTATTATTTTTTCATGAAAAATGTAATTCTGAAACGAACTTTTAAAGTTTATTTTAAATTATTACATTTTAATTGTATAATTTTAAAATGCTCTATATTAGTCTTCAATGAATTCTTCATTAATAATAATATCTAATAAATCTTCCTACGGAATCACAACTAATTTTTCATTTCTGTCAGATTAATTTATAATCGAAATCAAATCGTCAAGCTCGCCTGTAAAAACATCGATCGAAGATTCGCTCGCAAAAAATCCAAATCGTCTGATAGCGCTGCATTATAACTGAGAGGGCGGATGGTAGGAACATATGAAACTTCGCTCGATAAAAAAAACTTCGTTATTTTCATGCCGTGTTGGTTTTAATTTTCCCGTGTTCCTCGGTAGCGCGCACCACTTCATGCAGGAATAACACAGTGTAGGCGCCACTCACACCAGTCGGTTATTCCAGCCTTTGATGTTTCTAAATTGCTGAAAATTTTGTGGTCCGCGTCGCTTGTATGTAAAATTGCTGAGTCTATTTTTTTTTCTTTCGATTTACAGAGGAAAGTAATTTGCAGCGGTGCTTTTTTGATTTATTCAGAGTAATGGTTTTCTTTTATTACATTTATTTTAATTTATTTAATTTTATTAATTAATTTTGATTAGTTTTAATCGTATAGATAATAAAGTAGTCAGCTTTCATTTTTTATACATTTTTGCAGATTTTATAGGAATTATGATTCGTTTAATATAACATATTCACTTTGCAAAGATAGTATTCTAGAAGAATATGATTTCTCATTCTTAAAGAAAACACATAATTTAGTTTATTGTCTAGGGCATGAAAAATATGATTGGAAAAGTAACTTTTCCAAGTTATAGAGGAAAATGAGAAAAGAAAAACCTCTTAGCTACCAGCGAGTTCTTGTCGAGTGCGCATTCACCTTTTATATTACATAATCATCTACATTACTGGGTTTCTTCGAAACTTTCTTTTGTTACAGAGATTGAACTTTTTAAATATAAATGTTCTACGTGATAAACAACGATTTAGATTTTATAAAATCTACTAGATGTTGCATTTTTTAAATAATTTTAGTTCGAATTAAACATTAGTATTATTTTGACAAAGTAAAATATGAAATGCATTATTATTCTTATAAAGCAAAAACTACGAGATTAAAATATTTATATGCATATTCATGTTTTATTATTAGTAGTATATGCAGAACCGGAAACAACCTTATCATAGCATACTAAAGAATAGCATGACATAACCATACATTGCGAGTGTACACAAATATTATTTCAGAATGGCTAAAATAAACGTATTCGTAAGATATTCTATAAAACAAAGTATTTTTTATAAGATACCAAATTTCGAATATATCACTTGTGACTATGTTTCCAACAATCTAAATATATTTATAAAATATATTAAATGAAAAGAAAAATTTTAACTAATAGAGCAGAACACCAGACATAAAATCGTTTCCTATATCACTACAAGTCTATTGAATCCTCCTTTACAGTCGCATACCGAAAGCTCTTAGTCCAAGAGCGACACACAAACTCCAAATAGATCTTATACTTATAAGCTTGCATTATTCCTCGTCGATCCAGGTAGATAATCAACGATCGAAGGCCGTTGAGCTTTATTATCAGCTGTAAGCTGCTCGTCGAATTAGACCGCGGAGGT
Organism: Eupelmus urozonus; assembly: GCA_900480035.1. Classification (NCBI taxonomy): domain Eukaryota; kingdom Metazoa; phylum Arthropoda; class Insecta; order Hymenoptera; family Eupelmidae; genus Eupelmus; species Eupelmus urozonus. The sequence goes on from UELX01001014.1 coordinate 14,139, forward strand.
GCACTAAAATATTAATGAATCTTTGGAAATTACTCTCGATTAACCAAATCATATTAATTTATTTGACACTTAATCCTTATAAGATTAATCCATTTAGCCGTAAATATGTCTTGTATATTTAGTTCTTACTTCAGTTTCAGTTAATTTACTACATATTTTTACATCATGTTAATAACGAAGATCATAATTTTAATAATATTCTAATTAACTTTTATCCCAGCAAGAGCCTCGCGATATTTGTTCATAAACATTTTTAATCAAATTTTTCCCCATTACAAAACTTTCATAATGAATTCTTTCCTTTCTCCAGCGAGTAATGCAAGTAATTAGGTCGGTAATTCCAGCACGCCGTCGTATGATTCCTTATTAATTCCTTTGATTACTCCCTTAAACTCGTTTCGCGCACTCCACTCTATTTATATCATCAGCGTCAAAAGAAAAAGTAGCGACGGCCGCGAGATTAATCCTCGCAAGCTCTCCCGTCGAGCTTTTTTCATTAAAAAAGTAAATGCACCTACGGCGATTATTCAGCATCTGCCGCCGCCTCCGGATTACAATCGACAGCCCGAGAATGATTCAATTTTTTCTCTCGTCCCAACACCTTCGTAATCCTCCTACGTGCTCTTTCGCCGCCGCGCATAAATCTCAAGGAAAAATCTTTCATCAGTAGCATAATCGCACGCACAAACTAGCGGTCCTCTTTTTCGATGACGCCTCGGTCGGATTTATGCTAGACGCGTGCTCGACGCCCGATGAATTTTCAATTAAATTCACGGCACGTACGTCGCCGCGATACTTTCGCCGTAGGGGCGACGATGAAAACGTAGTTTGCGGCCTTCTTTTTACGCGCTTTTTCCTTTTTCCGCGGCTCGTGTATGCCGGTGTAACTTTAAGCTTTCCTCGCTTCTGAACGCTTCGAGGGCGTGAATAAATTTTTCAGATGTCGGCAGCGAAACACAGGGAGAAGGCTTTTTGTGTTTTTTGAATGTATTGTTGGATTGAATCTTTGAGTTATTCGTTTTTTGTTTCTTTTAAAATATTTTATTGGAGTTGAATAAATTGGTTTTTTATATTGGAGTAGGTTGAGTCAAAAATCTATTACAGCCAGAAATTTTAGTAATGTATTTAATTCTTATAATGGTGAAGGTAAAAAATTTCTTTGACAATAAAAAAAAAATTATTTTACATTGATTTAATTCTTTTTGATGTTAAAAAATACGGTGAATTTAAAATGAGGCATTTTCAGATTGCAAGTCGCAAGGTAGACTTTCATTTTATAATTCATCAGCAAGCTGAGATTTTTAAAAACATCCATATTGCATCTTGTAATAAAATCAAATACATTATTAAACAAGAAGCACACGAAATTCCTTTAAATTATTCAAGCCCTTTGAAATAAAATGTAATTTTCGTCTCATAATTTATTTACATCATCAAAAGTGCATCAAAAAACTCCAGCAAATACCATTCCACTTACAATATTCAAAACCCACAAAAAGTAACCCACGAAAAATTAATAAAGTCCAACCACTAAAACGAAAAACTCACAACCTCAAATTATAAATTCCACTCCCACCCCTCGCCCACGCAAATTCCTAATCCGAAAAAAGAAACCCATAGAACCTCCCACCTCAGCACCCACCCCTCCGGAATTCCACGTCTACAATCCCGCGCCAAATCCCCGGCATTGCCAGCTCGTCTCGCAAAAATTCGCGCTCTCTCTCTTCGATCGCGAGCCTCGATAATTCAGGCACGCTCGGCACGGAGTCCAGAGCCGTATCGCCGTATCTGTGTGCAGGTGTATATAATCGAGAGCGCGTATATACTCGTGGGAAGGCGAAGGCTGGATTAGTGCCGCCGCAGCTGCATACCCGAGAGCCGAGGAATTCATCAGGGCTCCGTGAGGCGCCGGCGACGACGGAGCGCGAGCGCGGCCGACTTATGTTTGCGTTTCATCTCCATTCCGGCAGGATAGTTTAGCGCGCCTTGGCGCAGGAGTTATGCCCAATTATGTATTAGTTATCGAGGATGCCGGGGGGCTGGGGAGCGGGGATTTATTGTTGCTGCTGGGTGGGTTAATTAGAGAGATGTGTGGTGGGGTTTTCGAAGTTAATAGAGATGATTTTGATTTTTTTTTTATGAGTTGGTATTGTTCTGGTGATGATTGTAGTTAAGTGTGATTGTGGATGTTGTAATGGTTGTATTTGTAACCATAATAATGGCAGCTAAATCATTATTGATCAAATGATAAATCAACTTTGATGATTAGCCTCACTGTCTATTCAAGCATTGATTACTTTCTATCAATTTAATTACTTCACTTAAACACATAAATAATAAAGATAATTCATTGAACTCATCAGTTACGTAAAAGACCTTAAAAAAGTACATTATCCCGGACTATCGAACGTCCAATAATTAAAAAGGATGAAAAAAGAAAGCTTCAAAGCGAAATATTCAACGAATACTCTGAAAAGGCCTCTTCAAACGAAGGATTAAAGTTCACTTTGCTTAATAGAACTTAAGCGCCACGAGATGACGGTTTCTTCCGCGCGGGTCAAGGGTTTCCTATTTCAACGGAAGATCGACGTTCACAATGCAAAGGATCGTTAGTCCTCTCTTTCGACCGTTCGCTAAGACGAAATTGACTATAGCTTTGAAGAGCCACCGAGATGGCTTGCGGAGGATCTGTTATCGCAATTTTCACGGTTTCTTTTTTCTGCGAGCTCGATCAATATTGCATTACTAGAAAGTGATGATGTGTGTATTATTTTTGTAATATTTTTTTCCATCTAGTTTCAGTTGAGCAATAAATTGCTGCTTTTTCACATCATATTCATTCAAACTTATTGTTTATAAATGAAACTTCAGTAATTATTCCAACCATGTAAAAGCAATAAATTAATGTAGCCGTTCGCAAGCGAATATAACCTTGTTACCGTTAACCAAACGAACAAGAATAACAAACTGGAAAAATTTTAATTAGTAAACGCAGCTCCCGCTAAAATAAACACAGCGCACTCCACCTCTCACTCCCTCCCCCACACAAAAACCCAAAAACTCATCGGAACTTCATCGCCACAACACTAATCCATCCATTTTCTTTTCCAGTCTTCCGCTCAGTTCTACGCGAGCAGTACGAAAAGGGCGACATGGAGCCGGACGAGGCGAACCTGTCCTCGGAGCTGGACGAGGGCTTCGACCGGGCGGACTTCCGGGTCGAGTTCAGCCCGAGCCCGAACCTCGAGAGTCCGCAGTTCCAGCCGCGCGACAACAACGCGACGCGCGGCGGCAGCATCAAGCCGCCCGTCGAGACGTCCTCGCCGCCGCGAGCTCGCACCAACAACGACGGTAAGTTTCCTTTGGCGCGGATAAGTGTTATTTCTGCATTTAAGGCCTGTGTGTGCGTGGTTGGGTTGAGCGTTTGCTCTTGACGTTGGTTGTTGGGGTAGTCTAGATGCTGGCAGGCATTGTTTAGTCAGGTCGAGATGGACTTTGGATTATGACGGGCTGGTGTGTAGTTGATTTTGAAGAATTGGGTGGAGGGTTGTTAAGTAGTGTTTAAGTGTACGTGAGATTGTTAGTGTAGATTAGTTTCGAAAGTAATAGAGTAACGTTTGTTTGATAGTGTTTTTTCATTTAGTTCTAGTAATGGATTGTGATTTTTTTTTGTGATGAATTTAAGTTTAATTAAATGTAGTGAATATTATATTGGTTACTAAAAAATGCTTGCCAGCGCGGTTGTCTGACTACGTATTGACTTGCTCTACTTGTGAAGGATAATTTAGCATGCATTTTGCATGTAGTGTCTTTATTACCTTATACTCGGAGAAATGGACTAAATGTAGCTTTGTTAAATTATGATATAGGTGATTACGTATTAATCAATTTAATTAATAACAATTTTTTTAATTTTGTAACAGCAAAATACCGTTGACGCATTAGTTAATGTATAATACACTTATTTAATATTAACGTGCTGTAAATGTAATATTGACAAATATTTATGATTAATTAATATATGTTTCCACAATATATTTAATTATTTAATAATTTAGTTTTTCATCTACATCATCCATTTTTGCGGATCATCATGTAAAATGAACTTTACATTGCTACTTTTTCCATGCATTGTACTTATTATTATTATGCTTAACATTATAATTCACTTTGTTTTTGAATTTCATGTAAATAATTATATATCGCATATTTTATGTTCTTTTTTTAAATAGATTGTAATCTTTTCTGGTGAGTGGATTGATGTATAATCTTGCTATCTCTTCGAATCTTCTTATAATTTAGAAGTTTGTTTTTGTGAATGTCCTTTTATCGTTTGTAACTTAATAAGTTTACTCTATTATTATCCATATAGTGTTGAATTGATACTATTTTATCTTTCCAATTCATAAAATAATTTAACCTTTAATTAGCTTTAAACTTTTGATGCGTGCAAACTTAATATACATGTGTTATTAGTAATTTTTCAATTACAATAAATATAGGAAATAATATTTTTATTAGATTGTAGATATTATCATTTAATTTTTCTGAAAACTTTTGGGTAATTACATTAAATTTTTTATAACATTTGTTATAAGTAAAAATTTATTAATATAAAGCAATAGGATTATTTTGCCTTACTATGCATTTAAAACTGACTATTCAAAATTGTAGATGACTGTTTTTACATAAACAATTTATCAAGATTTTAGTATCTTTCGAGTCTACGAAAATTTAGCTTTTACTTATGTTGTATACAAGACAAGCCAGATTGAATTTGGCTAGTTGCCTGGTTTTTCACTTTTGAAATCCACTCTTTTTTCAACATGAATAACAATACGACTAGTACATTTATTATATTTTAAAATTATTCATAGACTTGAATTTATTCCAATTGATTTTTAATCAAGCTTACTTGTATTAAAAGAATTTTAACAACAGATTTAAATAAACAAACTTTAGTTCGATTGCTAAATACTGATAAACACTGGAAAAATAATTTAGCTGCAATTTAGGTCATTCAAGTCTTTTTCTTTCGTTAGCATAAAAAAGCGATGTGAAAATAATTATTTTTCGCAGAGTTGAAATCTGATTGGTTTTTGAAATTCACTGCAGATAAATGATTTTATGGATTAATAAGCCGCGTAGTTGAACCTTTCCCAAATTGAAATTGTTTACTATTTTCTGATTACTAGAAAAAGAGAAAGTTAGTAAATAAAATGTAAAATTGAATAGCAAGATAAATTAATTAAGTTTTGTTGCTATACCAGCCTTTATCGAACTTCTCATCAAACATTATAAAATCACACTCAAAATAATTCCAGCTAATCATCTATTTTCTTAGCCAAAGAATGTCTCCTCACACTTACAACTCCTCCTACGCTCAACCAATCCTCTCGCATAAAAATTCTAATCTACCCCATTCAACGTGGCAGTCCAGCTCTCGGCATTCACTTTACGCCGACCACTCACCTCGCCGCCTGCATGCCTGCGCACCTTTTACAGCTTTTCATTATCCTGCCCGATCGATCGCGCCCGGCGCATTCAGGGCTCTCCGCGATCGTAAAGTCGCGTTCGAGGCGAGAAAGAAACGGGCGCGATAAGGTCGGAGCTTCTTCTTATCTGGCGCCCCCCACGCGCGCCTGTAAAAATACAAACGACGGGCGGCTGATGCAAAAAAGCAGGGGAGTTGGGGATGGCTGGGAGATGAGCTGCCAAGCTTTTTCGCGAGGAAGCTTCGGCTTAGATGGCCTTGTAAAGGCGGGAAGAATAGGCGGAGAGAGAGAGAGAGAGGCGAGAAAAAGGCGGCTCGTTAATGGGTTGTTCGAAAGGTGCGGGAATATCGGTTAGAGATTAGTGAGAGAGGGGGTGGATTGGGTTGTTTTGGAAAGGAAACGATGAGGTGTACAGAGAGCTTAGTTTTTCATTAAGATTTTTTCGAGGCTATTGTTCTTGGCTGTGTGGTTGATTAATATATTTGCAAATATTTACCGAAGGGTAGGAATTGATAGGGTTTCGGGGCATTCGCGACGGTTCAAGGTTAAGTTGAAGTTTTGAATGAAAAATTAAGTAGAGTATAGAAAAATATGTAAGTAAGATATTATCTAATAAATAAAAGTATTATTTTTTAAGTAGTATTGATTTTAATCGATAACATAAAATGGTTAAATATTTAATATTATTTTACCCTTAGTTTTATTCGGAATAAATTTTATTTGTATGATAAATCATTGCTAGTATAAAATATATTCTACATGTATATTTGATATTTTTATATCTTTACGTAGGATAATAAATAATGTTAAATAAACTTGACATTCAAACATCTTATCAGCCTGCGAAAACTCGTAAAAATCATAGCTCACAGTCGATTCCCATGCAGTCGCTCCTAGATATCACTGCCTTTCAACGTCAAACGCAACATGAGCCATAAATAAGCCTCGCAACAAAACTCACTTTGCACTACAAGAACAGCAGCAATAAGAGCGAGACGAACAAGGGATAAAAACGCGAAGGAGAACCAGTAACACAGTTTACCGGCCCGCGTAATTTACATTCGTAAACGTCGCTCAGCGGAATAGCTTAGTTCGCGACACAGCGGGGGTAAAGTCGCGCAACGCGGCCGGCCTACAAGCTCCGTTTTTTCCTGGCTCGAGGATCGATCGAGAAATAAAACGGATAGCTTTCGATAAACACGAGGTAGCGAGAGTAAAAACTCGGTCGTTTGTAAAGTTTATCGAGCGCCGGATCGACGTTTAATGTTGGCCATGAGCGCATGCGAATGTACGTGTTGCGTTTCGCGTCAAGTAATGGATGTCGCGGAATTTTCCGAAAATTTGGAAATTGGAAATTCGAAGTTACGGGATGAATGTTGGTTGGATTGAAGGGAGTGAAGTGTGAGGGGAAATTTGAAGTTATGGAATGAATGTTTGTTAGATTGAAGGGAATGAAGTATGGGGGAATGGAATTAGATGCTTAAATATTAGGAAATGTATCATGAAGGTATTGCTTGTTAAAAATAAATCTTTTTTCTAAATAATTCATGTGAAATGTTTTTGAAAATAATAGGTTTTTGTGGATAGTACGTAGTCAAAATTGCATTTTAAAAATGCACATTTTAAAAAATTATAGTAAAATTTTGTAACTTGACGAAATTTATCACAAGTTATAATAAATTTTTCAGTAATAATTTTTTTTACATAATACTTAATATAAAAAACTTAATCTATCCATTTCATAAATACCTACTAACAAATTTAATCTGAAAAGTCTTATGTACATGCGACCAAGCAAACCGCGTGTTGTTTGGGCATTTCTTGTGTGAGAAAGGTATAAACAAAGTGCTTGTGAAAGCGGCCGTTACGTGTAAGCAGCTAATCGCTTTTTGAGCAAGCGGGGGCGTGTACCGACGTCGACGTCAATAGCTCGGAAAGTTATATCTAACGAGGAAACCTGGCTTATCGCAATTTTAATATTTGAATACTTATTTTGCTGGATCAAATATTTAATCTATTATAACGGAGATTATTATGCACATCGTGTAATTTTAATGGGAATTTTAATTGAATTTTTGAAGACTTTAATCGATTAATATTATCTTAGTTGGGTACGTATTTTCTTTTACTTTTTGATTATTTTTTCTAGCAATATTGATAAAATATCGGCTGTTTTAATGAAAAGTTCATAAACTTTAAGTATCTGTTATTGCCGTATTATTTTTTATTTAACATAAAACAAAATTTTCTATCTAAATATAAAAAATGGTTCACACGCTGAAAAGTTTTAGTTTAATATACGTTCTATAAAGATTAAAATATACATTTTTATTTTTTCCTACTTGCAAGGAGTGATATGTCGTGAAAAAATTAAGTTTAATCATAATTCACTTAACACGTCCATGTAAATTTTCACGTCTGTAAATAACCGGCTCTTATAAGCCTCATAATTCCTAACGAAAATACTTCGTTATAATTACCATCTCATGAATATTCCATTGAAATTTAGAATAATTACAATTTATAATTGTAACTAAAGTATCCCGAAAATATATTCTTACTCATTTTCCAAAAAAGAAAAAGTAAACGAAAAATCCCAAGACTCCGGAGCTTGCTTATCCAACCGATCTCAAGAACCTTATGCTTTTTCGTTTTTTATTCTAATTATCAGAATTAAAATAGCGTGTCATTGCCGCTTAGATAAAGAGCCACTTAATATCCCATCCCACTTCTTCCCTCTCACTCTCGACGCACGAAAATTTCGCAAAGACAAAGACTCGTTTTATGCAAATTTGTCGCGCAGGCGCGCCATTAGCTGTGCCGTTAATTAAGATACGCGACGTCGAGGCCCTTGAATCCTGAATGCATTCGATGTAATAATGGCTGCCTTATAATGCGATACTTTGACCTTTAAGAGAGCGGATGGGGAAACTCGATATTCGCCGAGGATATAATGACGGCGATGGATATGCCATTTTAGTAAGCGTCATCTTAGGGATGTGTCCAGACTGGCTTGTTTGTTCGGCGCTTGTGTCACGTCGACTTAGACGTAGGTTCGAGAGGATTAGATGTGTATAGTTTCGTCGGGAGGGTGGTAAAAGTGGATATGAATAACCATTGTTTTAGGCTCGAATATATTTCCTTTTTGTGAATGAGAAATCGTAGTTGTGTAAATGATTGTCAGTTTGTCTTGCTGGGGGTTAAGAATTTAAGGAACAAATATATAGCTCTTTTGGAAGTAATAAGGCATTATAAAAGTAAAACTACTTTAAGATTTAACGTGGATAAAACTTCGGACGTGTATTATTCTCGACTTTCTCCGGGCTGACCTTTTACTTCAAAGACCCTGAAGTTAATGGCCTGAAAAAGTATCTATCCATAAAAGCCTTAGGTCACCTTAAGATATTCCGACCTAACTTGTTAAATTTCTCCTCGGATCTTAGATACGTGAGAAAAATGATATTCTTTGTCGAAGGTAGTTTTACTTCAGTTAACAATAGTTACTACTTTGAGTTTTTTCATAAAATTTACTTTTCCAAACTTATTTAACGTGCGCTAACAATAAGATCAAATATTTAAATTCAAGTTTGCTTTTGGGTCGAAAATTTTGAATCATGAAGTTATAAGGGCTGTCGAACAAAAGTGAAAATTAAACATCTTGGCTCATATTACGGTTAAATTCACTTGTGTATTTATCAAATTAGATCATTCAGTCGCTATAAAAATAAATTAAAACAAAAATATTTTTTCAGTCAATAAGATTATAAATAATCAATTAACAATAAAATACATTTTTTTTATTACGTATATGTATACGTATGTGACTGTATTAAGGTTAATTAAGGTAATTAAATCTTCTACGTTTTTAAGTTCTTCAATATTACGGCAAACGAATTTTTAAATTAAAAACAAATCTTTTTATTCGTTTAATCCAAATAAGAGTGAAAAAAACAACCTCTCGCATCTCAGCCAGCGACCAAAGCCGTAAAAATTTTGTTCCTTTTAACGCACGTACAAGCCTTCCTCTCGCTAAAAAAAGAAAGTGTCTCTCTCGAAAGCAGCGAGAGCAAGATTATTTTTCCGTGTCTCAAACCCCCCGGCGTGCGCGCGCTTTCCTCAAGCCTCGCGCTTGGCTCAAAGACGCGAGAGGGAAAAACGAGTTTAAAACTAACCTTATAAAAACTATTAGTGCACGGGGCGCGTGTGGGGGCTAAGCTCCTTTGGAGAGATAGAGCCCGGAAAAACGAGAGGGAAAGAAGCGCGCGAGCCGGGTAATTAGTAAGAGGATGAATGTAAATCTTTGGAGGATTCGCCGGAAGTACCAGGCCAGTATCCGCCTTAATTTCACGACGGCTAATTCCGTTTTAAGAGATAATGCAGCCGAAAGCGTCGCGGAGGAGAGAGGCGCCCGAGAATGGGGGGATTGACAGTGAAATCATAGAAGAGCCGGGGAGGATGAGAGTGAAAGGTAGAGGCGGAGGTAAATAGAGAGAAAAGGAGATCGTACGAGCGGAAAACTACGCGGAGGATGGATCTCCGGCTCCTCGTTCGAATTAAAATTTGCGTTGCTGAGGAGTTTCCTTTTCGCTCGCTCGTGATAGTCGATTTCTCTTTTTCATTTAACGTTAGAGTCCGAATTTTTTTCTTACGTTTCTAGATCCTTTTTTTTTCATCCTTTGCGTCATTCTTGTGGAGTTTCGCTTGTTCCTTTCGCAGGGGACTTGACGAAAGGAGTCTTGAGATAGGAAAAAGGAGCGGCTCCTTTTGGTCCTTTACTGAAAGAAATTTATAGCTTTTTTTTTATTTTTTTAAGAAACTGAAAATTATGAGATTTTTGTTTTTCTCTTTTTTTCTTAAGGGATAAGTGGAGCCTTACTTAAATTTGCTTTTGAAGATGCATAGTAAATTAAATCAGAGGTTTGAAATTTTTTAATATAAAATGTAAAGGCAGAAAGTATAGCTCACTAAGTAAGAAACTAATTAATATTTAAAGTCGCAAAAAAAAACTGAAGCACCCAGATAATTAGATCCCATTCACGATTAAACAGAACAATGCAAGTGTAATAAAACGAGACGGAAAATTCTTTCAACATAAATACTTAACCACTCCATCAAGACCTCGGCATTCATCGAATGAAACATTCAAATAAAGCTCTCGCCAAGGAGAATTCTCCCAAGTCATATTTGCCCAATTTTCATAAAGTTTCCGTTCCTGCGTAACTGAAATTTTTTCTCTTAAGGCGCGCCGGGCGCACTAACGCACCCATTACTTGCTGCCTATTCATTGCTTTCAGGCAGGCGCTCTTCTTTATTCTTATCTTGCCTACACCTCGGCTCGCTCGTTTCCAATTTATTCCGCCTTCGCAAATTGTGCGCGCGATCCTGCAATGAAACGAGGTTAGTGAGCAGCGCGAAAAAGGAGGTTAATAAATATTTTTAAATTTCAAATTATTTTATTTTTTGCGCACCGTTGGATGCGTGAGAAATGCAGCCATTCCTACGGAGAACGCGGAAATGTTCTTTTAGTGCTGAGTGAATAAAAAAGTTGGAATTCTTTTATGAGAGCCAAAGTGCACTGGCGATTGTTTCTCGCTTGTTTGTTTCGTAATATTATGAAAAATATGACATCGTTGAATGTTGGGTAAATAAATGTTTTTATTTATGGGGAAGTTTGTTATTTCAATGCAGTTAATTCGTATCGGCGATTGGTAGGCATAAAAGAAAATCAGTTAAAATTGTCCACAAAATAACAACGCTATGAAAAAATTGTAAGAGATAGATATCGAAAAAAATATTCATTTATAAATATTCATTTATTTAACTTTTATAAATATTTAAGGTAAATAGGAAAAATATACATATAGTAACCATTGTCTCCCTTATGTATATTAGAATATATTTTCACTCAGATTCATTCTCTACGGTCTTTATCAACTAAAAATTCAAAAAAGTTGAATTTTATTTTTTTTATTAAATCTCTAAATCTAAACAGCCGGTGTAGTTCAACTTTCAGTTCTGATAAAATGTGAATAAACTTTTATTTCATAAGATAAAAATGATTTTTATTACCAAAACTTGTTTTTAATTGTTGTTATAAAAAATTCTTGAAGTATTAATTCGTAATGTAATTAATACTTAGCGTAAACTTTAGTTAAAAAATTAAAAGTGTAGATCATGCTATTACACGGACTTTTAATTTACTCAAACTATTTGAAACGCTGAATCAGTTTAGTTAATAGATTATACATGCGAAACGGTAAATAGGTTTAAATAGTTAAATAGTGTTTAAATAGTCAATTGATCACTGATGTAGATAAGAAAGCTAGCCAAATTAAAAAATCATTCTAATAATAAAATATATGATAGTCATTTTAGCACCTTAAATAAATTAGTGTCAGATTGATTGTATCTTATTTTAATACAAAATCAAATATTCATCTATTTCGTCAGAAATCTGTTCTATCTCAACAACAAAAGTGTTATCTATCACAAACAAACTATTCAATACAAAACTAAAACAAATTTCCTTTACCATCCACGTGCGCCAAAAAGAACAATCTCACTGTCAAAAGAGCCGGGCAAAAATTAACCAAGCACAAAAAGCCTCTCTCACCGCGCAACGGGCTAAGCCCGGGCTCAAAGCAAATCGAGGTCCGATTCAACTCCGCACCTAGCAGCCGGCGGGCCGCGCAAAAATTAAGTTCGAAACTCGCTACATCGGACGCGGCGTCTCCTAATTGGAAAGCCATTCAGGCGCGTTTCGCCTCGTCGCGCGGCTTTTTCGCACGGATCAGCGGCGCCTTCGGGGACAAGCGCGAAGCTCGACGAGGTTCTCTTTCGCCTCCCTCTTGCGCTTTTAAAGCGATGAGCTTTGCGCCGCGCGCTCATGTGAATCGAGAGAGGGCCGCTACGGATTTTCGCGTTGCTTTGTTTCGCAGGGGGAATTCTGGGATACCTGCTGTGCGTGGGCGGGCTATGGAATTTTCGATGCGCGAGGTGATATGGGCGCGTAAGTCGGATGGAGATTGAAGTTTTGGAAGAGAGATATTGGAGGGAGGAGAGAGGAGGAAGTTGGGAAGTTTTAAAGACTTTTTGCGTTTCTATTTGAAGTTTGGTCTTTTTTCTTGGGACTTGGTTTTGGGAATTCGGGGTTTTCTTGAGATGGGAGCTAGTGGAAAGCAAATAAGGAAATAATTATGTAGTGACACAATGGCAAATTGAAAAAGACACGAAAGAAGATAATTAATTTAGATATAAACAGAAAAATTCTTGCTTTTGAAGGTAGGAAAATGTCGAGTTTTCACAAGAAAGATCTTTTTCTTATTATGTAACAACTTGTTTGCAAACAATTTTTCTTTCATTTTTAAACACAAAAGCAACAAATTCTTTCAAGTAAAATAATTATTTAAAGTCTGTGAAAGAAATCATACTTTTCATTACGACAATGTAAATTAAACGGTTGATGTATTCTTTTTTTCTTTCACAACTTAACTTTTTTATTTCTTTTATGTAGCGCAAATTCTTCTATTTCCCTAACAGCTGTACCATAACAATAACGTTTTTTCTTAATCAATTGATAGCTACTTATGATTACATATAAAATACGAGGGTATATATTAAATACCAACTAATAAAGCAAGTAAGCTTTGATATTCTTTCATATTTACTGCTACTTCCAACGTTACTAAAACTTATCTTCAAATAAACTCATATTACAAGAAATAGATTGTATAGAATAATTGAAAAACAATGGTAAATGACAAAGACGAATGTGGCAACCACTAATTTTATCCCCATCTTAAAACAAATGCAACGCATTCATAAACGCAACAAAGGAAATTATAAATATACGTACAATACCACAACGTGTTTTTCCCAGAATTCAGAGTCAGTTTTCCGCACATGTGAATCCCTTTATAAAGGTATATTCCAACAGGTCAACTCACACTTTTCAGGCAGACCAGTCTTTCGCGTTTAAAACAATGTACCACCATTACTTTTGTAACGCCTTTAAATGATATTCTTCATTCCTCTATATGATTCTTTAAACGAGTTCAATAAAAGTATAATTATCAAAATTTTAAAGTTTATCATCTGATATATTGTAAAGCAAGGTAGATATTAAGAATAAATATTTTTTATAATTAAAAAGTAAAATTGCTATCAATTATTTTATCAAACATTCTTTAGTTATTATTAAAATTGAACTTCATTTCCATTATTTAGTTATTTTAATAATAATTAATATGAAAAAAATGTAAAATAATTATTTTAAAAATTTTGATTATACAGAACGTAAAATATGTTTTTGAATTAATTATTATTACAAGTCTTACAAATCATAAATGCCTAAATCACTTAGCAATTTACTTATTTCTGCATCAGGATGCAGTTTCATATTACTTACACAAAATTTTAATGAAGCGCTGAAAAAACTACTTTAAAGTCCGGAAATAAAAGCCTAATGCAGCATTACGTTATTGTGAGGAATATTTAAAACCAACAGAGTAGTAAAAATTCTTCATATTTGCTTTACGTAGAGAAAGATAAAAAAACGATCATAAATTATTAAATACCAAGGCTAGAGCGCCTTAATTATGATTTTTTTGTATCCTTAAATAAACATAGCCTACTCATAATCTGTGTTCAATAAAATATTTAAAAGATTATTTTTGGAAGTTGTTTTTATTACTAAAAATCGCTGATTATCTACTCTATATAATTTTCAATTTGTGTGGTATTATGTAATAATAAAGTCTATATATTTATTTATTATTATGATTCTGAAAAAGTTTACGATAGTTTTGTACAAACTCTAATATTTAAATAAATATTTTTTACATGTACCATCAAATAAAAAAGAAACAAGAGAAACCAATATCAATTAATGGATTTATTTATTCTAAACAGAGATGTTTGTTTGAAAGTTCTTGTACTGTTTTGAGTATCAGCGATGACCTAATAGTTGTATTATTATTAATAATAATTTTTTGATGTTTTGTTGAAATTCTGGTCTTTTTATAATTAATAATTTATTTTAACTTATTAAGATTCATACACATAAAAGTGTTTTTTTTTATGCTAACCTTGACAAAGATAAAGTGGATGCTTTACTTTTATCAGAAATCCCTTTTTCACATTTTTTTTTCAAAAGTCACAAAACTGTCGCTTTTAAAAAACGGTTCAACCCGCATTGTAAGAAATTTGCTAACTCGGCAAAAGTCACTTCTCTGGTTATATAAAAGTATGTATATATGTATAGCAAAGGTTTGCAAAACGATTATACAGGTTCTTTTTGAGGATTTCTTTCCAAAGTTTTAAAAATAATTGATCAATTTGGTAAAGTATTAAATAAAAAACAAAAGTCTGCTTGATAAAATTGAAATTCTAGGAATAAATTTAAATAAATAACTCAAATAATATTATACGAAAAAATCTTTTTAAAATACGATTGTTTAGCCAGAAAAGGGGACTGTGGAAAAGTCAAATAAAACTTTTTCCTTTTCTGTAAGTACATCAAAGTAAAAAGGTATATTAGATCATTTCCCAAAGTTTTTAAATTACTTCTTTTAAAAAATGATTAAGAACTAAAGTTCTCAGCTTTCCGCATTACCCGCACTTTGACGAAAAATTTCAAATTCTAATGACTTGGTGAACTACTTTCCCAAGGCTATTAAAAAAAAGGAAAAAGCTTAAAAATCAAAAACTCCACCCTGTGTACCCAGCCCTGAAAACCCCCATTAATTCACCATCAAAAATAAAAGCTCCCAATCTCACCCATCTCCCCTTTCAGCCACTGATACGTCTCCATCATCTCATTTCCCGTATAGCCTCTCTCCTCGACGCCTCGTCTCCACGAGGCAGCTCCTCCCATCGACTACTGCGCGCGACGTCGTCGCTAAAAGCCCCGGCGCAGTTTCCAGCGCGCGCTACTCGAAATTTTGCGCGCCTCGAGCCCCGGCAGCCCTAATTACACGCCCGCTCGACTTTGTTTCGAGTCGCGGCTGGGGGTGGCGCTGCATGCGCTGAAAACCGACGCTAATGCATCAACTGTTCCCTTCTCCCCCCCTCGCGCGGAACTCCCTCTCCATACTTTCGCGTGTGTGTTTGCACTCTCCGGCAAAGGTAATCAGTGCTGCGAGGCCAAATTGAACGACTCGCTGCCTTTCGACTGCGCGCGCGAGCGCGAGGAAGTGGGAGGGTCGTCGTCTTGTTTCGGGCAATATCAAACTCCGGCGCGTCTCTTTCCCGCAGCTGCAGCTGGATGGTGAGTGAAGTGGGTTGAGTGCGTGGGTGGTGAGGTAAGGAGAGAGCTGGAGTACGGTTTTTGGCGAGTTTGAATCTGCCGAGGAAAAGGCTTTGAGGGTTGCCTTTTATGCGTTCGAGGGTGTGGGTATTATGTGTTTTGTTGGTGATGGAGGAGGAATGGTCGAGGGCTTGGCGGATCATTTGGAGGAGTTTGAAGTCGCGCTTCAATGTGATGGCAGTCGTCGGTGTTCTTAGTTTGGTGTGTAATTTGTTTGTTTAAATATTTCATTGAAATTGAAAATTGTACTGGTTGTAATTAATGGAAATGGATGTGGAAGTCAAGCAGCTTTAACTAGTAATTTTCTCAAGCTACTCGTTACCATTTTCAAGATTTTAAAAGTTTTCGCAAATCATCACTTAGTATATCATCAACAAGCAATTAAAAATCTGGCTAGAAGACATCAGCTTTTTCTTGTTTTCTCCAATCTATTTCTTTTTATAACTGATTAGGCAAAAAATTAATACTTGATGCATGCATTTTCCATTTTAATTTTGCAAAAAAATTTTTTTATATATTCTCGACTTTGCGTCGATATCAAATTTTATTTATTGAATACTCACTTCCAAGTGGAACTTAATAAACTATATGCATATTTATCTAAATGAAATAAATATGAATTTCAATCATTTTAATAGTTTGAAATTTTCATAAATTTTCCATTAGTTTTAAATTTTATATTTAAAAGTTAATATTTTTGGTTTAAGACACATTAGCGATTAATAAATACCTTTTAAATCTTGTTTAAACTTGATAGCATAATTTTAATTGATATTTTACATAGAGAAGTTAAAAAATATTACCTATAATTGTAATTTCGCTAGTTAAGTTATTAATAATTAACAATAGAAGTTTTTAATAAAAATCTTGGCAATACAATTAAGCATGTATCGGACGTATGGAAAATAGTAAAAATAAAAGTTAACTGAAACGTTTAATTCATAATATGTATATAGTAGATTTATAGATACAGGAAATATAAAGGCGAATGAATAAAAGAAAAAAACAAATAGAGCTAAAGTGAAAATAAGTGCGGACGGAAAAATAAATGAAAAAATGTAAAAACCACTGAGAGAGCGTAAAGCATAAAAATCGCAGCAAAAGTATGACAAATGAATAGTACAATCAGTGTTAAACGAGTGTATGAAAGTAAATAAACGAAATCGTGAAAAAACGAATATATTCTCGGCACGTTTATAATCCTAAATTTAAACTGCACACGAAAAGTATGGTAAAGTGTTGTTGATGAATTTAAGAGTTTTACGTTTTAATCGGGAAATGCAATAACAGGATATTTATCCTATTATTAATTTAGACATAAAACTTTTAAATTAATAAAATATTTATTACATTTGTATAATCGTTTTTAAAGTTTATCTAAAACAATTACAGACTATTTTTCAAAAAGCCATTTTCTCAACAATTCAGAAAACAATTTATGAATTATATTTTATAATAAAAAAATTAACATAATTTAAAAAAATATTTCCAACACAGTGACCACCTCATCACAATCTTCCCATTACAACAACTTACAACTTACAATCTTTTCCTCTCCGAATTCTCATCACTGATAAGCATCCCAGCAGCCATAAAATACGCGCGCATAATTGCGAGCAAACAAATCTCGCTCCCTCTAAATTAAGAAGCGCCCTCTAGCATCACCGAAAAACATCACCATTGATAATACAAGAAGCTCGCAAGCCACCTACGCACAAAATAGAGCCGGAACCGTGTTCCTGATTTGCGAAACGATCTGTACGGCCTGCTTTTAATTAAGAAACGCCTCTGAATTATTCGCGTCCCTGCGGGACGGAGCGGAAAGGCTTCGTCTATGTATATATACGCGGATGCGGACGGACGCGGGGGATTGCCTATTCATTGGGAAGCCAGCAAGATCTTCCGGGCGATCGAACGGCGCGGATCTGTGTGCATGTCTATCTATATCCTCGGCGTTCTTGGTCTCGTGTTGCTCTCGGTTTAGTTTCGTACGTGTGGATCGCGTTTCGGTGACTGTGTCGAATTGGATATTTGGAGCTGCAGTGGTGCAGCGAGTGTGTCGGGTTTTACAGATGGTATGTGGGATGATTGGTGTGCTTTAAGATTGATTTTTACGCCGGTTTTCGAAAGCAGTTACATTTACGTAATGTGTCGATAAATTTGTGTTTTACTAAACTCGCGGCGGAGGCGTTCTAGGGAAGTACTTGGAACAATATCGGAAGTCGTTATTTATGTAATTTATATTGTACTTTGTAAAATGAAGTTGTGTGTGAGTTCTGCGAGGAAGTGAATTTTTCGCTTTGCTGAATTTTGAATTTATTGGTTTACTTTTTTTTATTTTTAAAAAAGAATAATATAACAAAATAACACTTTAAATAATTTTGGCTATTATCTTTTCAAAATTATTTTATCAAGTTTATCTAACTTTAGTTAGATTTATAGTTACTACAGAATTTCGCAACCTTTGCAGTACTTTGTTTAAAATACAAGTACTACGCTGATGTATTGCACGATGTTAATGATGCATGTATCGTATTCTAGCACAGTGTGATATTCACAGCTGAATTTTCTAGCTATGTTGAAATTTTCTGAGCTTTGCAAATACATTTTATGCCAATTATGCAATCTTCGCTACTGTGCAAATGAGAATTTCTTGGATTTCCGAGAGAATGTTAATTAAACATTGTATCGTTCAAACTCAAGCGCAGAATAATTTACTGAATAAATAAACAAAATGGTTAATAGATAATTTTAAAAAGTAATAAGTAAAAACGATACTTTTTTACTAAATTACTACTTTAAATTAAGATTATTTCTTCATTAATTATACTGTTATTATTTCACGTGGGTTCATTACAAGTTGGTTTTCTTCTGAATGGGTTTAAGCCCTAAAACCTCAAAAACAAATAAATTCTTATCATCATTGTATTTTACTACTCAACAAAATTTGGTTACTTAATAAACAATTGCGTATCATTAAAAAGAAATCTAGATTTCGTCTTCTAACACAATCATTTCCCGACAAAGCAACTCAACTAAACAATTCTCACCCCCTTTTTATTTGTAGATTCGAGTCCAGGCTCGAGCTTTTTTCATTCTCCAAACTCTTAGAAAAAAGCAAAAAAAAAGACGGAAAGTATCACCGTGAAACTGGTCGAGCCATGTACACAGTATGAAAACTTTGAACCGTTAAGCATCTGATCGGGTTGAGCTCTGGCGAAAAAAGTTTTTCCGCGCTGCCGGGGCGCGAAAAGCTCGGCGAAAAAGGTACAGCGCGCCATTGCCCTAATTTGCATTTAGATTAACGCTAGAAAAGAAAGGCGCGTTTAGTATTACGGGGTGAAATTTTCACTCTGAAAAAGGATAATATTTTTATTGTGTTTCCTTGCTGAGAGGTATGTGATGAAAAAACAGTTTTTGAAAAAATACGTTATTAACATGTTGCTTTGAAGTAATCACTATTAAAATGAGCTATTTTTAGGAATCTCTGGTGTAACCAATTTTTTATATAAACATTATTATAATTGTTATGTTTTAAAAATTTTGTATACACAAAGTCAAAATATCTAATCAAATTATATTTTTATCTTGAATTAGTTAGTCACAGTTTGCTCATCTAAATATTTTTTATTTTCTTCTACACTCGTGTACAAAAAAGTAAAACTGTAGCATCATAACAAATTACACATCTCCTTCTCTAAAGACAAAAAAAGGCGTTCACCTGTACATCTGGCACACATATACTCATGTGTCAGAGCCTCGCGAAGGTTGCGCAACTCAACTTTTTGTTTGCTCAGAGTCGCGTAAATATGCTACACATACAGAGGAACGAGAGCGAGCGACGCGACGAATAATTCAATCAGAAAATTATCGCGCGCCTCGCTTTAGTTTGCTTCGCGCCGCTCGCGGGTAATTTTCGACTCTCTCTGTCTATGCCCTAATTGGGCTCTTCTTCGCGCCACGTGTCTTTTTGGCATTGTCAAATTTTTTTAGTTAATTGTAGCGTTTACTGTTTTGGTGAAATGAGAGACAGAATAAGATCTTTTGTGTTGCAGAATTGTCAGATCATTAATAATTCTCAATTAGTCGATGAAAATTGAGTACATTAAAATAATTTTGTTTGTATTTGCTTCGTTTGTACATATAATTATAATTGAGGATTGCATTGTTGGTTTTTATTGTAAATTTATTTTCTTAAAATTAAAGTCTATCGCAAAACATGATTCAAATGCGAATATTTGCTTCTATTGCAATAATAAAATTAAAAAATTAGATAAGCCATTTGAATCAGCTGATTGAATATCGTGTATTGTGAAATAGATAATACTAATTTAAGTGTGCTATTTGCATTCCATACGATCGGACACTGATTCATCTATATTCATATACCAACGTTTACTTTTTTGCTGCACCAAATTATTTTTTTATTTTTCAAACAAATATTTGTCTATTTTATGAACCAATATCTAAATTGATTCCACGCCATTAGCTTTAATAACTTTAAACAAATATAATAATTTATAATCAATCGAATAAAATAAAAATATTCGGAAGTAAACGCAGTAATTTATTCTGAAACAAAGAGTTAACGAACGTAGACCGAAAAATAATGCAACGATTATAAAAATGCTGAGCTAAGTCAATTCCGTGCGTTGATCTAAAATGACTCTTGTTAAAAAAATGTTAAGCTTGCATTTAAGAGCTTCTCCATTCTTCTTCGAAGTGCTAGCGTAACTATCACATGCAATCATTAAACCGAACTTCTAGCGCGGTGCTGTACATAAAATACGTAAGTTCTTTTCAGTATTGCTTTTTAAGTCTCTGGCTTTACTTATCTCAATCTTTTTCTTGAATAAGTCATATGATGTAACGTAAAACTCAGTGATTGTCGCGACGAGAACGTCATAAACTTACAATGACTTAAATATATTTTCTATTCTTTTTTCTTGCTTTGAGTGAGGATTTAAGTATTTTGATCTAATATTACCTTCTATGTATGTATTAATAAAAAGAATTTACAGGAAAATATAATTTTAGAATTATTGTAGTATTTTTATATAATATATATAGATATTTGTATAGCATATAATAAGTAAAGCTTTATACAATTTAGTAAGTCCACTAGTAATTAATCTTGCTAATAACGTTTAGTTTGATATAATATACTTTTCAAAATCACGCTCAAATCACGAAATGCCATACCGCTCGCCGCTCTGATTTATTATTCATGGAGTTGGCAAAAAAATAAAAGCAAAAAAAACGAACAAGTCCGCACTCTGCGCTTTCCATCTCTTGCCTTTATTATTCATTCTTTTATCCTATATATTTTCAGTTTTCACTCAGCGTCATTGTGCGCGACTTTACATTTGCCTGCACACACTTCATATCGCGCGCTTTTCTATGCGCTCCCGCCCTCTCGTATTCCGATCACGTTCGTTATTTCTTCGCATTCGCCCGGAGCCACCTGAACTTCGCTCTTTCTCTGTTTGTCACATATTCGAATTCCGCGTGACGTTAAAAAAGGATTTTTTTCAGCTTTGTTTTTTCTGCGAGAAATATTTTATAGTGCAGGGCTCTTATTTAATATTCATGTAATTTACATGTAATGATAATGAGATTATCGCGAGGAAATTATTCTGTTTGGGTAAATTAGCGATTGCAAATGATGGCTTATTACGACGTAGAAATTGGGGTACTAGAATTGTAAGCAATAATACGTTAGTTTGAATGAAAATTACGAACGTTGTAATTATAACATTGTTTTACGTGATAATTATGACCGTTATTTCATTATTTGTTGTGCCAGTCACTGATATTATAATAAAAATTTAGTAATCTAATTAAATTCTTTATTTAGAAATTTACGAAATAAAAATTTCTTTTAATATATTTTTGTATTAGTTATAATCATTAACACTTACGTATTATTATCTAATTATTTTATGAAAACTAAATAGACAAGGAAATATGAAAATCTAAAACAAATATTGAATTTGTTTAAAAATTTTTTTTCATTTTAAAAGAGTTTACGTTTTGATGTATATATAAGTAATTAAATAAATAAAATGTATCTTTCGAAAACTTTCGTCTTATTGAACAGTAAATTAGAAGATTTAACTAATTCAACTAAATCAAACCCATAATATTTATTATAAATTATAAGAAGATTCTTTTAAACTGTCAATCATAATTTTTGTAAATATATATACTTGTAAATATGTATAAATATTATACGCAAGCTCATACGTTTACTAAACATTAATCCTTTCGCGAACATAATTTGGTATATCGCTACATGCGTAGTCACATGTATATAATGCTATATATAAGAGCGGCAAAAGGCGAGCATAATCCCTCGTACACACGTACCGCTTCTAGTCCTTTCGCGAGCTTTACGACTCTCACGTGCTAGTTCTTCTTTATATTCTTCTTCTTCTTCTTTTACAACGGTTCTCTAGATTGACTTTCACCTGGAAGTTCGTGCACCACCGAATTTTCCCTGTGTTTAATTCCCACAAATTTCGTTTTTATTTGACTGTCAAATTATGAGGAATTGTATTTATTTTGTTGAGAATATTTTTATTTATACAATAAATTACGCATGAAAAATGTAGAAAAAATTGCTCTTTGAATTAGGAGATTTACAATCAATAGAAACAATATTTCACAGTATGTAAATTAAATAATAATATTTATATTTTTAATGAAAGAATTTATTATTTGTTATAAATAACCAGTACACAATGTAATAATCTTTCATTGCATATAAATTTGTGTATTTAGAATAGAAGTAAAACTAAAAATTATTATGATAACAACAATAAATTTATGTAATTAACAAATATTTGGTAGAAATTTCACCAATCAAGACTGACAGAAATAAAATGTATAATTTTTGGACATTTTCTACTTTGTAAACTATTAACTGGCCATTAAATGGCAATTAAATAGAATTACATCCAGTAAAATTAGTATCACTTCATAAACTACTGTAAAAAAATTAGTAGTACTAGAACTTATTCAAAATTCAACTTGAAACAGACCTTTAAAAACAAGTCTGCCTATTTATTGCTACACGAAAACAAAATAAAAAAATTCTCACTAAACCAAACCATAACCAAAAATCACAGCATCGCTAAAATTCGGTGGTACACCAGGCTCCGCCCTAAATCACCGCACTGCCACTCGCGTCTCACCTTGTCTCAGACTTACCTTCATTCGCGCGGCTATCTCGGTGCTTTTGTAGTAGGCGCGCGCCTGCACAGTCTGAACTCAGTCGGTAACGAGAGGAAAGCCGGCTCCGGCAGGCGTCGCCGACCGATGGCAACCAGCCCGGCGATGCTCAGCGACGCCAGCAGCACGATGGCACCGACTGGCCTAGCTAACTGCACGACCGTGGTGTACGCGAGCCAGCCCAGCAAGGAAGAGCACGTCATCGTCGACTACGTCAATGACTGGATCAGGGCTTATTCATTTATCGCACGTAAGTAAGAGCGAGCGCGGAGGTGTATCGACGGAGGAGGGTTGCCAGATTCCTGACTTACCGGCGCTGTGGTGGGTTTTTTTTTTTGCGGAGGTTTATTGATTTCTGAGGATTGGGGTATTGAATTGTTGTACGAGAGGAGGTAGGAAATGCTACAGGTATTTTGAATAAATCATAAAATCATAAGTTTCGGGAAGAATCTTTAAGGTAAATGATTCATTTTGGGAAGTGTTAGGAAGATACTCGTTCGGAATTTTAAGACAATTAATATATTAAATCTTAAAGAGTATATTTTTCAACAGTGAAGCATTTTATCGTTATCGATCTACTAAACATCATTTTTGCTAAAGTATTTATAATTATATAAAAAATATTAATGTAGAAATTTATTTTTGTACGAATAAACTCCCATGACAATTTACTTAACATTTCAAAATAAAATATTACAACGTTCGCTGGAAATCTATTCAAATTATTAAGGTGAGGTAAGGGTTGTATGTTTTATTAGAAGCTGACATTGCGGTCCAAATCGAAACATTCAGAAAAGTTGCACTGACTTAAAAAAAAAAGATTCATGTTAAAACGTTGGTAATTTCCATAAATTCGAATATTTTTCTGTCTATAATTTTTTAAACAAAATTAGTGGAGCTTCTCAGAACATCGGACACGTATACTTCTAGTAAAATAATCAATTTTTGGAAAAAAAATTTTTCCAACTGATCTAATTAAGGTGTACGACATTATTTTTGGGATATCGATAATATTCCGTAAAGATATCTGCTCGACCCTTTTACATATCCTTAATCAAATTTGTCTATGAGATATTTTTCTCTAAAAATTACGCGATTCTTTTTAAAACTAAAAAGATATTTTTCAAGTAGTTTGCATATTTATTAGTATAAAAAAATGGCTATTTGTAAGAATCACAAAAAATAAAAGTTTATGAAAACTGCAACGTTGCTCGCCCATTTATTAAACTAACGCAAGGTTAGCATTACCTAGATTTTTTATTTTTTTTCTTATTCAACTTTTATCGAGAAAACTTTTTTGAACTAGTCGAAATTTTAGAAATCGAGAAATATTGTAATAATTATAAAATTTTAGTTTGATTACAAAGTCAAGTTGCATGACAAATAAACTTTGTAATTTTTATTAATTAATCCAATTATTTAATAATTTATTCAATATAATTGAAGCTTTATATAGAAGAAGGGCATTTTGCTTCTTTGATTTAGTTTGTCTATGTGTCTTCTTTCAATACAATGCTTCAATTTTAAAAGCTTTTAATTTAAAAGATAGTTTCAAGGTTAGCGTTATAGCTTGCATAGTAAGGCTAACAAGAACTCGTGACAAGAGACAATATTTTTTGGGAGAGGAATGGTTTCATTCTACTATCAGAATATTTAAAGTGTTATGAATCAAGATATCGTGATATTATGGCAATGAAATATTAACTAATGAATGCTGTTTGATTTTTTGATTGTTCTTTTGTCATGTTTATTTTTATTTTTGCATTACAATGTAGATGTAGACTTGCATGTTTTGCTAGATTAACAATCAACGACAAACATTTTTGTTTAGTTTTATAGATTTGAAATTTCTGAAAAATTGAATTTTAAATGTTTTTGAATGTTGATTACTTACAAACTACGTTAAGGTATGAGAGAAAAATCGTTTGACACTAACCAATGCACAATTTAAGTACAATATTGATAAACACATTTTATTAGTTGATTAAAATAAATTTTTGCAAGTAATTAATTAGTATCAAACTATTTTTCTGTCGGTGATGGTAAAAGATCATATGATTAATTATCAAAAGGAGGAAGTACCAGCCCCATAAAAAGTACTAATTCACTAATGTCCACAGTTCATTTAATATTTGCAAAGTCAAAACAAGTCATACTTTCAACTAAACCTGGTACTTTCATCCGACTCCCGAAATCCTTATCTAAAATCTAACGAAAATTTCCTCGTTACCGCAGAGAACCAGGAGAAGTTCTACCTATACGTGATAGTGTCTGTGACTGCGGGGGTGTTGGTGTTACTCGGCTTGGTGATCGGAAGACTACTGATCAGCCGGCATCGAGCCAAGCGCGACGCAAAGTTCCACACCAACAACGAGACCCTGCCGAATGGTTTCACCGACGACATTTCCGAGATCGACGCCGACATCGACCTCACCACGCCCGTACCTGTACCCATGCAGGATACTAGGTGAGAACAATTTTAGTTCATTAAGTCTTAGTTTTAGGTACTCTAGTGACTAAACGTGAATTATATTTACGTTTAGCCACCAAAGTAAAACTGATAAAAGGAAATAAGCGTGGTATATTATTGTTATTGTGAAAAATTTTTTAATGAAATTTAATAATAAGTAATGGTTGCTTAAGCTTTTAATGAAATTGGCCTAAGATATCAAATTTTTTTTAAAACTTTTTAAACGAGTTTAAAGGTGATTCATTTTTATTGTTACTATAAGTTTAAAGATTACTGATAGAATGTCTGTGGAATATAGAATTTCTTAGTTCAACGAGAAACTTTAGTATACCCAGCGCATAATGGAAAGTTTACTATTGGTTGAGAAGTTTTAAGTACACGCGCCTCGCAAAAGTTTTCAAAATAATCAGGGAAAGTATATAATATAAGATGTAAGCTCATATCTGATTTGATGTTGCCTATACTGTAAGATAAGTCTTCTATTTGATTATCCAAACCTTCATCCGCTTGTTGTAAAATAACAAACTTTAACTTTTTAAACTTTTATCAACTCCAAATGGAATGACATATGAAACAATACAAATAAGTAATAAAATGTAGTTTTTGGTTAAATTTTTTGCTATTTAAATACACTTATTTGTATATTAATGTATATTTTAGTACATTTTTGTATATTTTATTACGATTCTAAAACGAATTTAAGATACATATATTATAACGTTTTTTAGTAAATAAAATTATGTATATTTTTATCACATTCAGTACAATTTCTAATACTTATTAGGAAAGTTAAGTCAAACAGTAAATTTTATATATTCCAAATAATTTGATTTTAATCTTCGATTCTCTTATTAGCATTTATTATTATAATTAATAACAAATATACTATTTATTAAAATTTATTTGAGGCTTGCGATTGAATATGATATGAATATTAAATAATACTATTAGTATTTTCAATCGCAATCCTCGAATAAATTATAATAAATTATAATTGAAAAAATTTTCAAAACCCAAACCTCCACACCTTTGCCACTCATTTCCCTCAAACCATTCCCATCAACATCCCCCCAACTCTCACCAACCAAACTCTAACGTCATCTCACCATTCCAGGCTACCAGAAACCCAGCTCGCCGAGCGCCTCCACGGCAGCGAGCGCTACTACAGCGACGCCAGGATGCCCCTGTCCCCGGGCTCGGCCCACTCCACCATAATCACCAGCAGTCACACTTCCCCGGGCGGCCATCATCCCGGCCTCGGGGTCCGCGTCGACCTCGGCAACCACATGGTCGGCACCGACAGCCTCCACACGATCCTGCGGCCCACGGCCGACGGCAGCGCGCGACTCGGCCCCGCCAAGCCCAGCTACTACTACGGCTGACAGGAGGAAGGGGTCGTCCTGCGCGAGGGACGGCCCCCCTCCGTCCAGCTCAGTCCGGTTCCAGAGGTCAGCTCGCGCAAGTATTGTTTCTGAGCTGCTCGAGGGATGAAGATACGTGTGTATATAGGGTGAGGGTGGGAAGGTTTGGGATTTGCGGAAGGAGTCGGACGAGCGGAGCGAGGGTTTTTTTAAGGGCGGAACTCAATCAAATTCTTAGGTAGTGTGTTTAGTTTTTGAACAAATGTGCGGCTCGGTGAGGTATCGTTAAGGTTTACGGGGGATCGGGATTGTTAGAGAGGCATAAGAAATGATTTACAAAAAATATACAAAAATGCAAAAAAATAGAGGAGTCATATTTTTATGTTACTCGGACAATCCGAAGCTCGCTCGCGCTGACTTCCTTACGCGGGGCTGGGTTCATCAGGGTAGCCGCGAATAAAGGAATCCTTACTTAGAAGATAAAAGTGAAGCGCGAACTTTGTGACTCCGAAACTCGGCATAAACGCAGAAAGATTCGAGAGTGCGAGGGAGAGAGAGAAAGAGTATGTTTATATATTCACGTAGTTCTTAGCCGTCGCCAGCGGACTGATGACTCTTTGACTCGGCCAACACTTTGGCGCGAACGAGAGAAGATAAAAAGGTGCACTCGGGGGCAATTTTTTCCGCGTCGTTAAGATTTTTTTACCTGCAAACTCTCGCGCCCGAACGATAAAAAGACTTGAGGAGAGGCGAAAACTGCTCCCGAGCTGCGATGTACACATTATACAGTTATATAGATATCAGTTTGTAAATAAGAGGATAGCGAAAGTTGATCTGTATCGGAAATAATTGAGAGTGGCGCGGAGACGTCCGCCACGGCTCTGATCGGAAATTTTTACCTTTTATCGCGTACAGATTTCGTACTCAATACTTTTTTGGTCTGTACTTTCGAATTTTTTTCTTTTATTGCATTATAAAAATACATGCGTATGTATGATTTTTGAATTATAGTTATCTTTGTAACTTTAATTATTTATTTCACATAGCCACTGCTAAAAAGAAACTCAAACTATGGCTGTGAAATCGTGTAATCGAAACGATGGATCATTGAGGATATACGTAAACGTAAAGTAAATACGTTTTTTATGAACGTAAATTCCGAAATAATCATAATGATACTAATTTTCTCAACATAAACTGCCATAATACACAGACTAATTTGTAAGAAAGTATAATTTAAACTCATTGTTCTAATTTAGGATTTCCTATTAATTAAATAACATATAGATCTATACAAGAATAGTGTGAAAAAAAAATCAACGTTTCGATTACAAAAAAAAATTGTTGAAATAATGCGCAGAGAAAAAATTTCAAGCGAATTCGGTGCGTTATACGATTCAATTATTTCTCGAAATATGAATACAATTTATTGTACATGCGCCTCAAGCAAAAAAATGTCACCTTGATTATCACATCTCTTTTCTAGGTAGTTTTAAGTAAAGTATCTGCAGTAAATGGCTCATCGCGCCTTCTGTTCTTTTTCTTGGTATGATTTAAAATACATGTCTATGGATGTATTTATCCATTAAATTACGTATGAATGCGAAAGACTTGTACCAAAGATAACTAGGATCAATTATCGAGATGAATAACGAAAAGTCTATTCTTGTTGAAGCATTTTCAAGGGGAGTGCCTGAACTTTCGAAGACGTTTGGTATACCAAGTGCACGTTTGAATTCGTTTTCCAGATGAGGCAAATTCTTTTTTATATTATTTGTTACATAAAATAAAATAATCTAAATATTGATTTATAAGCTAAAAAATCTATATGAAAAGTCTTGTTAAATTGTCTAATCAAATAAAATTTAAATCAAGAGCTATTACAGTTTTACATTCGTATTATACGAGACATTTTAAAATCATCGTGATATTATTCAAACATTCATATACCCAAAAAATACATAAAATCCTATTTTTAAATTACAGGATTTTAAGACAATTAATAAGCTATTATAAATTTAATGACTTTTTCTAGAATATTTAACTAGACTTTTCTCACGTTAGCAAATTAAATTTTAAGAAAAATCATTATCAAATGTTACTTAAACTTAACGTGCACCTTTTATACCCGATCTTCGTGTTAAATCATATAACCTTTTGTATGAAAAGTATATGAAAAAAATAAGTGAGACAAAGAAAAAAATCGACGAGATTATCGTGTCAATAGATTTCTATGTGAGTTCTTTACGATTTGTAAATATTGCTGTATAAAATATTAAATAAAACTAAGAAACTTAACTAAGATTCGTAATTCTTCGATCTAGGGCGTTTCGACGTAAATTTTACATTAAGATGAAATTCTTCCGAAGCTACGAAGAATATATCGTAAATTAATTGTAACATATTGATCGAGCTTGATATTATTTTTATTTTTCATTTAACAAAATTGTCTTTTGTACTTCAATTAATCTTGATTGATAATTGTAAATTAACAAAGTGTTACAGGTGGTTTTTTTAAATCAAAATTTATAGCGTGTTATAAGTTTAGATATTATATAAGAGAGACTAAAAGATGAAAAAAAAAATTCGTTACCGTTAGAGCTATGATACAAGTTAAATTTGATTTCGGAATTTGATTGAACTTTATTTTTATCGAAAATATTAGTATAATAAAATTTGCTTTATAATCATATAAATTGATTTTGAATAATTGTAAGTTTGTTATTAAAACCTAAAACTACTGCCATTTATTCAAGTATTAAACTTTCAAAAACGACGCTGAATAAAGAAGAGTCACATCTATTTTTATACAAAAAAATTATAACACAATTAGATGTTTTGAAAATATTGATGATATTGTTCAATTTTTTAAATAACTCGCAATATTTTATAAACATCTTGTGATTTATTTTCCATAATTATAAACGGCCGGTATAAAATAAAGCATAATCAAATAAAACTTGTATCATACAATACAAATTGATTGTTACGTGGCACTTAATTTTGCGATTGTTTGATTTATTGCATAAAAATACATGATTGGTTGCATATCTTAAAGAAACCATTTGATGCTTACGACTTTTGCTAATGTAAGATTTCATAAACGAAATTTGGATATGTCTGCATCGTTATATTTTGCGCCCAAAACAGACTGCCAACATAATAATACATGTGAATTCGAATTGTAATGCTAATAATTACGGCAAAGATGTATAGCAACGTTTTTACGTTTTTATGTTTTAAAGTTGTGCGATTGCACAATTTTTTTTAAAAGTATGTCAGTAGAGCCCGATGCGATGTTTTAAATAAAAAATTCATGTATACTGTTCTTTTGATGGAATAATAAAATTTTTTAATTGAGAATATACTATTATATTGTTTTATGATTTTCTTTGTTTTTAGCTCTGATCAAATGCCTGAAGAGTTTATTTATCTATTATACTTATAATTTGTTAATTTACTTATATTTTTAGACTTTTAAAAATCAATTATTAATTTACTGAAAGTAAAAAATTTAATTTATCAAAATAAATATTATTGAATTAATTACTTTATTTGACTTAAAAAAATATATTATTTTAACAAGAAGAGTTTTAGATCTACAAGAAAAAGGATTTTAACAAATTATTAGGAAAAGAATATCGGACGTATTCCGGGTTCTACCTTGTGAAAACGAAGATTTTTCTAATGTATTAAAGTTATTACTTTTGCTAAGGCTAAAAGATATAATGCTCCTTTTACTTCTTCAATACTGTGTATGTTAAGAATACTAATAGATTCAAGTGTATCTTAGGATTAAAGCAGAATTAACTGCTCTGGCTTATCACAGTTTTTATCTTCAGGTATTAGAAACTATCCCAAAAGTTCATCAAGATCGCTGTTTTCTAGAAATCTAATACTCTTCTTGAAAGTTAAAATTTTATTTATTAAATTATAGAAACACTTTTTACATAAAGTTTTCATTCTAGATTGTAACGTTCGTAAAAATAAAAAAATCGCAATCAGTCTTAATAAGCAATTAAGTATTACTTTCGTATTTTCGATAATTTATAAATTTTATATAAAATATTATGAAATATTAATTATTATAATTCGAAAAAAAAAAAAATAAAAGTTATAGTTTTATTAAAATTTAATTTTAGATACACAGATTTTTTAATATTGCTTTATAAAATAAAATATTGCTTTTTGATTTGCATTCAAATTTCTTTATTAGTTTCATCTTATATTTTACATTTTACTTTTTACAACGAACTCACGATTATTATTATAAGTGGAATAAAACTGTTTTATTGATGATATAAAAATTATGTATGTACAGATAAATATAATTTTAATAAAGTATATGAACTCATATAGTAAAAATTTTATTTTTTATCGAAAAAATTGGTTTAGTCGGTTACATAGATGGTCTCAGTTATAATTAAATTTTTTATTAAAATTGATAATAATTAATGTATCAATTTTTTATTTTATTTAATAAAATACAGTAAATTATTGCATCGATCAACCATGAAATTGTAAATATATACTGTTTTACCGTGCATAGCAAATTATGCACTTTGTACATAAATATGAAAGAATAGACGTTAATGTTTAATGCGTATTATACAAATTATAAAAACCTTCTCTAAGGTAATTTAAGACGTTTAACACAATTACTTATGTACATTAAATCCAATATTTTTTTATTTCTGATTGCGTGATTAGCACTTAGAAGTTTTGTACGTAAGTAGGCATTACGATGAACATTATTTTTTTAAACAAGAAAGTATTTGGTTATTCCTTGCATAAAATTGAAAGAAACCATTTTAATATACTTTATTGTTTAGGTTTCTTATATTCAAGAAGAATATAATTACAATTAGTAAATTTACTTTATTGAATATACTAAATCTAAATCTATTTTGGAAATTTATTGAAATGATTTGATTATATTTCTCAGCATCATGAAAGGATTTGCTTTAATTATTAAATCTACTTTTGTTTTTCAACAATTAAATTGGGAAACTACAACTTGTAACTTAAAAGCAAAATAAATAAAAAGTTAATTTATTTTACAAATAATTTTGTATATGCATTATGTGACTTTAGTTATGTTAAAGTCATATTTTAATAAATCAATTCGATACTAGATAAAAAATAAATAAATAAAAGAAGACACAAGAAAAATTTGAGAGAAGTAAAATAATGCAACAATTGCGTATAAAACTCGATCCAAAAATAAACGTCCTACGATATTCCTGCGATCATTTTTCAAGCGACTGAAGTTCACGCGCAAAATACAGTATGTTAATTAGAAGATTACAATTACTCTGCTATTAATGCAGTCAACTTTTCATCATGTATGATAAAACTTACGTAAAAGGTGAAAGTGAAATAAAATGAGAAAAAGAGCGTTATTGTATAGAGGTGCAAAAGAAAAAACGACAAATTTTGAGGGAATACCAATCGCACGAGTTGATGTACCTCAATCAATACTCATATCTCAGGAAAAACACATGTTTATATTAGAGAAAAAAGTAAATAAAAGCGTCGGCATGCAACAATGTACGTTATAGTAACTACCGTATATGATATAAGTCACTGTTGTTATATCATCAAAAATAAATGATATGAAAGATTGTCATAAAAAACTCTATAAATGGTTGTTTAATTTTATTTGAATCAATCCTTATTCTGTATTACATCAAGATTATGAAGAATTATTTGGTAATAATTCACTTTAATAATTCATTCTAATATTCTTGACATTTTGAAATTTTGCATGATTATTAATATTATTACGGAAATTTAACTCTGTTATGAACGCCATATTTAAATTTGAAATGATATCTATCATTTGATTTGCTTTATTTATTAAAGTTCAAGAACTTTTTCTTTGCAAAATTTATTTAGTATATTAATGTATAGTTAAGTAAATTAATAAATAAAATATTAAATTTTAATATTAGATTATTAATTTTGTTTACGATACTTACATTCTGGAAATTAAAATATTTAGTATTCAATATATTTTATTCAGAAAATTTCAGATTTAATATTGCAATAAAATTTGTACGCACTATTTTATTCTTAAATTGAATGAAGATCAAAATCTATTTATTTATTTTTATCTTAACATTTAATAGAATACACGGTATTAAACTGTATTATTGCAAGTAGGTTTATTTTTCTTACGTCAATTAACTTCAAAAATTTATTTTAAACAACACCAGTTTTTCACAACCTATAATTGGATATTTCATGTTCTACCTACGTACCAAGCCACTTACTTAGCATAAAAGAGCAAAGCATAAAATGTATTATCTACTAAATTTCCCAGAAATGCGCTATTAACGTTTCGTTATTTAAGATCGCTCTTTTAAGCATATATACGTTTTCGATATACAAGTCACTTAAACCTTCATACTTTTTTACACTCAGCTGCACTCATGGAGCAAGTATGTAGAGGTATGAAAGAAGCATCGATTTGGTTGATAAACGAGCTTGAAGGGAATCTACTGTCACCTTCAGTCTTTTACGTGTTTTCTTCATTTCGCTCTTCTTTGCGAGCGGTTCTTTTTTTCTCACACGGAGATTCTCGTCACGTTAACGCCGGCAGCTCTAGTATTAACTTTTCCAGACGAAACTTTTTATACCTTTATCGTTAGTCACGATACGTCTGTGCACCCATCTACTGTATTTTTTATTAGACTACTCTGTGTAGGCAGAGAGTTTGATCAAAAGGATTTATTTGGATTTATTTATTTCAAATATCTTTAAATAAAAAATTTACCGACACATGACCAATTCCAAGATTATGGAAGAATTTTATAGCTGCTCAATTGTAAATGAGTATAATATATAAGGCTTTCATTTTCAATTCATGTTTGTGACACTAAAGAAAGTGCGTCGGATTGTAAAGAAAATTCGATCTAGGTGACACAATAAATCCCAACTTTTCTTCCGTCTGTCTTTAAGCTTCAAATATTTATAGTGTACATTACGCTTGAATAGACATCGAACTAATTAAAACTATTTTCTAAAATTCTATTATAAATGAATAACTTTCTGTAAATTTTTATATAAAAAAGAATAAACTAGATAGTAAATAAACATTAAAGACATCAACTGTACTATTAAAAATGAAACGTACAACCTATGATCTGTATTCCAATATAGACTGTGTAATTTGTTCTGAATCGGTCGCAGGTTGTAGTTTCACTAGCACGCGTCATTTCGAATCGATTTTTCATACCTTTCACATACGTCACACAAGCAAACATCGGGCTAATTGGAAGCTTGGTCACGGCACGTCGATGCGATCTTGTGCCTGCCTGTAGTTATCTTTTCCTTGTCAATTGTTATTCTTTTGGCCCGTAAGAAAGTGAGACAGAGAGGGTAAGGCATCAAATTCTTTAACAAAATCTCTATTTACTCAAACTATAAGAAGAGAAAAATAATTGAAACGTCTTAGCTCAAAAAATCCTTTTTTGATTCTTAATTGGCAAGTATAAGAGACACTTAAGTAGAACTGGGTTTAAACTGTGTACTTTGCTATGATTTTTCTTTTCTAATGATTTTTTTAACTGTGATGCTAGAGTTCTAATAGATAACTCTGAAAAACGTTAATTTTTGCGAACGGAAAATTAGCTAATTATAATTGAAAAACAAACCAAGCACTTTAAACAGAAGTTATATTTTTGTGGATTACCTCGGACTTTTTATTGCTTATTTTTAATTCTAGTAAATCGATAAAAATTAAGCTTACAATTTTTATATGATTAGACTTTGCAGTCTATTAACAAAGCGGCGCATTATATTCATTTTATGAAACAGCAGTTACTTTTTAATAACTAATCATAACTAATATACGAAATGAAGAGTATTGATGCTTTTTATTAGATTATGATTACTTATTCCTTCATTTTTTTCAGCAATTATAATAATTTGTTGACGCTAACGAGGGCTGTATAACGGTTTCCTAACAAAATTGATCAAATCATAAATTATGAAAAGATATCAATGCAAAGTAGACTAATAGTTTTTTTAGCGAAAATTGAAGTTTCATTATGTACAAAGACCAAAATATTAATTTTAAAGATAGGTTTATTTTATAATGGCTGAGCTTCGTCTATATAATTAAATAATGGCTCGACCGGCTATTTGTTCATATTATACAAAGCAAAGGGAACGGACGGACCGTGTGGAACAAGTTGATAGCTCCAAGTGTCTCGCATCTATAAAAAAACTAACGTTCCTGACCATTCTTAACTTCCTAAAGTTAGCTATTGAATTACATGGGGAATACCGTGGGCCCAACATTGCCTTCTACACCGTAATAGTCGTTAAAATAGTCTACGAACTCCCTGCGCGTACATCACGTATTTACTGAGTAAGTGCCCTCTGTACGTAAAAACCCAAATAGGTTCTCCAGGGATAAACAGTATCATTAAGGGATCCAATCTGAGTTTAATTGACCAAAAATAAATTGGTTTTTATTTTAAAAAATAATAGAACATAATTTTGATTGACACAACGTTTTTATATATCCATACCGAATATATGTATAAGCTTCTGATACTGTCCACCAGAATAAAAAGATCAGTAAATAATTACATGAAAGAAACTTCAAACTATTTCAGTATAATATTTACATAACACTTTTTTATTATTTATTATACTAAAAATTCGAAACAATATAAAGTAATTCGTCTTAAAATCTTCGTATAAAAAATGTTATTTTATTTAATTCTGAAAAACTGCTCGAAGTGCCATATAATAAGAAAAATTTCTTATCAAATGCTGAAAAGTTTTAAAATTATTGCATGAATAAATTATTGTAACTATTTGTTTATTTATAAAGATAAACACTTACACGTGAAACAAACTCTAAATCTAGATTTGGCATAATTTTACTATAAGATATTTTAATTGGTTTCTGACATTGTTGCATGATAATGATTAATGCTTGAACCATTTCTTTCGACTGTTGATACCATAAATTTTTATAAATAATAAAAATAATTTCAGCATTCTGAAACATAATAAAACAATTAAAAATTTATATTTATTTGCTTTTAATAATATTTTATAAGATAAGTAACCTTACTTTTTGAGATATTTTATCTGCACAATTTGCATATGCATATAGTCTGTACAGATTTGCTATTAACAATACACTACACTGTGTGAATACTTTTGTAGACAAGTCAGTCTAAATAAAGTTTGAAATGCATTTTGTGATTTCAATAAAATTTACATTTAAGATGGATAAAATCAAAATAATAAATTAAAGTATAGCTAAATAATATTACATAAAAGAAAAAAATAATTGATTAGAGAAAAAAGACTTAATTATTGCTGATTGATGTAAAAAATTATGAAGTATAAAAAAAATTATAGTCAAATTATTATAGTTAAATATGTAAATTCAAAGCTCACGATTGAAGTATTATAAATATTTATTTGAAAGATGTGTTGACTTACATATACTAAGTTATATCCTCCAGTCAAGAAGTAAATAATATATCCGAAAACTGTTTTTAAGAGAATAATTTGAAAAGTATCGTTAAAATCCTTTGTAAATCTAAAAATATTTCAATTTCTTCAATAACCATTAACTTTTTATGGTTTTATTAATAAATAATAAACTTATTTATTTAAGAATAACCTTAATACTTCTCGATGTTTATTGACACAGCTAATCAAATGTGAGTAAGTGTATGTCCTTTTAAAATTTTCTTTTAAAATATCAAGTTTAGTAATAATTGTATACATAAGTGTAAAGCATATGTTATCAACTATTAAGAAAACTGGTACATAAAACAATACGAAAAGTTGATGTGACAACATAAAGAAGTACACGTACTGAAGACTTAATGAAAAAGGATACCAGGCTGCAGTTATTAATTTCCTGGATGGTGCAATAATTGCACCGTGTATGTATATTACCGTATATATTATACAAAAAACTAATACTGTAAAGAATAAATTCAGAACATCAGTTTTGTACTTCTCTTTATTAAAGTATACGATAATAATTTCAGTTGAACTAAGTAATTTCTGAAAAAATAATTCAAATAATTGTTTTTTGTTTTCATTTTGACTCTATGCAGATAATGTATGTATTTTCAGACTTTAAATATTTTTTCGTTTTTTCAAAAACAAATCGTTTTATTACATTGACAGTTTACAATTAACATATAGTAATTTAGTTTTATAAAATACCTTCAAACGATGACGTTGAAATCTACAAACCATCAAACATAATAAACCTTCTGAGATCATTGCCGATTCCATCCAAGTGACGCAAAATTGAGAAATATCTTGTAAAGATTTGAACATGGCTATCAACGTAGTTAATAATAACAGTATGAAATTTATTATGGTGAACCAGCATAGTATAGTTTGACTATAAATTCTAACTTTTGTAGCATTATTTTCTAAAGGCCATACAGCCATTATCTTTGCAATAAATTTGATTGCATGAAAGAAATCTATAGGATCCAGTGGATTATATTTTCTTTTTTCTGATTTAAAAAATCGAATTGTAAAAAGTTTTTCTATAAGACTTTTATTAAAATACATAATAACAAGTTCAATACGGAAATCTTTTCTATTTGTAGCTTGTTTATAAAACTAAGATTAATGCAAGTAGTTTCTTCAAATATTCAATCAAAATTCCATGATTTAATATGTAAATTACCATTCAGTAGGTAGGCATGTAGTTCATTAAAGTTTCAAAAATTATTATTCTTATACTTTCTCTTTACCGTTATCGTAATCATCAAAATAATAATTATTGTATTATTTATTTTGTTTGACTTAAATAAAACTATGCTACTTTATTGTCTGTTTCTTTAATAGTTTCGTCACATACATATCCCATTTATAATAGAATTGTTGCTAATAGAAACAGAACAACTTTTTTGTAAAATGAACTAAAAGGTATTAATAACTTGAATTAAATCACAATAGTTGAATTATGTAACTTAGACTTTTTTATATTATTTATTCGTGTATTGACTGTAGTGGCAAAAGATAGTGAAAGAAGTTAAGTAAATTTCTACTCTAATAATTTTTTAACTTTTTACTTTCAATAAATTTACTTCCCTATACTATTCGTAATTTAGAACTTATCTTTATGCAAATTTATCTACGTCTCATGCCAATTTAAGTCGAGGTACCTATGTTAAAAAATATTTTTTTAAATACTGTGTGCGAAAATCGATGTCATGATGCTTAGATAAATTTTCAGAAAGATAAATTATAAAATACAAGTTTTCCATCTATTTTTTTCTGTGTAAAAAGGACTTGATTTATGCACATGTTGAAAAATAGTCAATGCATGCGCGTATTTATGCATTAGTGCACGAATGTGGCATTTTGCACACGCTCAACAAGCATGAAACATAGACTTTCTCACACCTATTTCACGCACCAGTGTCAAAATATACTATTTTTCAATACGTGCATGAATAATATCCTTTTTCATACATACAGGAAAACGAATTTTTCTATACGGCTGGAAGAAAAGTACCTTCGGCTCCTACTCACGCTCAAACATCTACTGCGCTAGAAAAAAACAACTTTTCGAACTTTTTGTTGCACAATATTATTCTATTTATTTTTTTTTTATTTTCATTATAGCTACTATATTTTATTTACAAAAAGTAAGAACTAAATTTAGATTATCACTTTAAAATTATGTTCATTCATCTCAAATAAAGAAAGAATTAATTGTAAATCTGACTTGATTAAAGCAGCTATATTTAATGATATAAGTTTTTGATTAAGAAAATAAATTGCAATAACAAACATAATTCTGTAATTAAGGAAAATCATTGCTGTATTATTATTGACCCAATGCTTCATTTGAACTTAGCTTCTTTTGTATTGTCCGAAGTGTCATGAAAATAGAAACAGTCGCGGTGAGATACTGAAAAATGATTTTTTTTCAATTAAAAAATATGAAATTGATTATACAAAATGTAATTGAATCTTAAACTTACATTTGAAACAAATTTTATATCGAGATTTGGCATAATTTTACTGTACAAAATTTGTATTGGTTTTTGACATATTTGCATTATAATAGTGATTCCTTTAATCATTTCTTTCGATTTATCATACCATGTAGTACTATAAATAACGTAGATGATCTCGGCATTCTATGTAATACAGACAAATAATTACATACATCTGCAGGTTACAGAAATAGTATTTCGAACTTACTTTTTTAGCTAAAACATCTGCATAATCTGCATACGCAAAAAGTCTTATTAAGGCCACTACACATATAGCAATAAATTGAATAGGTACTATTGTTGACATATGAGTCTAAATAAATGTTATTATAAATGTAGTAATAATTACTAATCGACAACTTTATAATTACAAAAATATCATATTATATTTAAGAAGAATGTATTTAAACTATTAATAGTACATTATGCACCAAGGGAGTAAAGTAGTATATTATTCCCGAGGGTGTTTTGCTGCTCGAGCGAAGCGAGGGCAGTAATTACCCGAGGGAATAATTGACTTTAC
>UELX01001015.1:0-53520 GCA_900480035.1 Eupelmus urozonus
TCTTTTTCACATTATTTTCTAGATGTTTGCGTATTAAAAAAATTTCGATGTGTCATCGATGCAAATTTCAATGACATCCCATTTCGGCCATAATAATTATGACCTAAACTTTAAGATATACTCTATTTTCTTATTGCAAACTAATAAAACGTAAGAGTTATCCTAAAATTTTTAGAATTAAATAAAAACTGCATTTATCCTCTTTTACTATTTTTATTGTATAATTTGATTTGAATAATAAGAAAAGTGTATTCAAAACTAAGTAATATTAGCAAATATAAGTAATTCGTAAAAGTATATTTTATTTATCTCTCTATTATTTGATTCTGGGCTGAGTGTCTATGATTTCTCGACATAACTGGATAAGTCAATTTTTCGTGCTTAAGTCAAATTAAGGCGGATTTATGTTGAAATTTATAACCAAGATCGTAAAAAATATGTTAAATCTAGATAAATAAAAGCAGTTAAAATGCTATTTATTTAGATTACAATAAATTTAGCTGAAATGCTTGTGACGCCATTGTCCAAAAATAGATAACGGTGCGATATCTTTGTTAAAATCAAATTTCTGGTAAATCTATGAAATTTATATGAAAATAAAGCCCTCAAGCCGCATAAAAAGGAGGTAAACTCAATTTTGAAAAAATTGTACTTATTACACTTATTTCGGAAAGCCACAAATTTATACGTAGACAACAAGAACAAGTTTATGCATAATGAAGCTCGTAACATGTTTCACTTTGTTTTTACTACAGTTTTTACTACTTTCAAACTTCATTTTACAATTTCAAGATAAATCCGCTACGAATAACTTAATATAGTGCCACACAGTTAGTTTCAAGGTTTCAGTATGTCAATACGTGCTTATACGTTTTCAAAATTGATTCTTTTTTATAGATCTACAGAATCGTAATCTTAAATTAAAACTTTTATTAATTTAAGTTTTATTTAAAAGTCTTGGATATTCGTTAAATAAAGACCAAGACTTTAAAGTACAGACGAGACAAAATAAAATCAAACCATCTTAAAATCAAAACAAGGCCTATCTTGTCGAGAGTTTTTCAAGACTAAGACAAGACTTGAAAAAAATGTCATCTTGTCTTGGTCCTTTAACGAACTAACATAAGTCTGTCATTTGAAATCAACAATGGATCGATTACATTTTAAAAATAAATAAGAGAAGAAGTTTGACACGATAGCTTTGATTTGAAATAAATATATCTTGAAATATACCTTAAAAAGTATTCTAAATAGCATACAGAATAAAAAAAAGAAATTATTAAAATTTGTTAAAATACTTTGGAAGACTATTTTCTCCTAAACTCACCAGGCACTTATCTGTTAATTCAAAACCGACGAGAAAATAAAATCCGACAATCGGCTACCAGAAGAGCGCGCAAAAAGCCCGAAAATCCTGTAAAACCGAAGGGCTTAGCACAAGCGTTTAGTACGCCTTATTTGAGCCAGTTTCCCATCGCTCTTCGCTCATTGTCCGCCTTATTTGTTGCACGCACACCGGAAAAGTGCCCTACAGAGCGACAGGAATTTGTCGGACAATGCCGACGAGCGACCGCGCGGCCCAGATAAATATCTACACAAAAATAAATTGCCGATCTCTCGTATATATCCGGACCTGCGCCAAACCCAAACCCAGCCCTCTTTGTTCGCTCTTACGCTCTCGCTGACAAGTTTCGGAACATCTCTCTCTTTCTTTTTTCCCTTTCCCGTCGGCGTTCTGCATCAGCATTCGGCTCTGTAGCTTTTTTTTTCCTCTTTCTCCCAGGTTTCCCTCGTGAAGTCCGATGTTGAGTGGCGGAAAATTGTCCCTGGCTTTTTGTTACACGACTGTGCGACGAAAATCCTGGTTGGCATGGATCTTGCGGTTCGGCTAAAGGCGCGGTAAAAAGTCCCGCGGGGAGCGTGGAATGCGATTTTCGTGATTCTGGCAATTTGAGCGAAATGATGGGCTTCTTTAATTTTGGCTGCTGCCGGGAGCGCTGGGAGATTTTTATTATTGTCATTTTTATGCAGTATTAAATGTTTTCGTTTTTAACGTTGAATGTTTTATTTTGGAGATTTTGTATAAAATACATTTAGAGAAAAATTAATAAATGATTGATAATAATTAGTTAGATAAAGATTACCTCTTGAAGAAAACCGTTTGGGTCTGTTACAAATTAAAACAAAGTAATATTCACAAAAATTTATTTTGAATACTCTAAAAAAAAATACAATTTTACGTGTGTCACTTCAGAGCCTAATATTTCTTTAAGAAAATAAAAACGACAAAAATATTAAATAAAAAAAAATTAATAACACATCTCTCCCAACCCGCAAACATCAAAGCAAACAATCGGCAAACCCAGGCCCCACCTCATTCCCCAAAAATAAAAACAAACTCGTCAATCTCACTACCGATCCTCTAACTTCTTCAGCCAGCGATACCTCCCCATTATAATACATCTACACCTATTATCCTCGCGGCGACTGCTCGCAAATTTACACGTCGGCAAAAAAACGTAGCCAAGAAACTATAAGAGAAAAAAGAGCGAACCTCGGCAATTCCAGGAAAGGAAAGAGACGTCGCACACCTACCGCAGCGAGGAGGGAGAGCCAGTTTTCGGCGGCAAGAGAATGATCCTTGATTTACGAGCGCAAACAAGGTGGTCCAGCCTGATGGGCTGGCGCGCATCGCTTTTTACCCAGGGGCCTGATTGCGCCGAAAACGGAGGCTCTGCGACGAGCGAGAGGGCCGATTTCTCGCCGCGCGATTGAAGGTTAAGTGGCTCGCTAATCGCGTAGAGGAGCTGGATTTTGTCGGCCGGCTGCGGGGTTTGCTCGGATTTTTATAGGACGGTGATGACATGATTAAAAAGTTCGAAGTTTTTTGCGGATGGTGGTTTTGTGCGGGTCGCGCTTCTTTAAAAATAGAAGAGGAGTGATGTATCTGTTTTAGATTTACAGGTGGTTGTTAAGTTTTCTTATTAAAAGTTGTATAGCTGTGCGTAAGTTCTTGAGGCGTATTTCTTTATAGATGCCATATTTTTTGGAGAAGACTATAAAATGTTTGTTTACTCCCAACTTGATTTAAAAATGTGAACAGAAAATTCGAGAAATATTAAAGATATTTGGTAAAACAATTTTGTAATATACATCTTGTTTAAGAAAATGTTCCATTATAGTACATTGCATTTGCTAAATAATTAATAGAATGATGAGTACTGAAAAATGACAGTACGAAAAACTTAAGGTCTTATCTACGGTACCAATATTTTTCAGTACCCATGATTTTGATAAATTTCATTTAATTTTTTTCAATAATTTGGTCATGTCAGCTCTAAATATTTCTAAAAATTTGTTTCTAATAAGTATTTAAAAATAAAGTTGATGGAGCTACATCAGAAATTTTCATATTACACACAAGTTACAGTGGAATCAAAGGGCTAACAAATTTTCAGAGTTTCGTCCAATATTTTCGCATAGATCTCTTCGCGATCCTTCAACATCTTCTTAAAACTATCACATTCACTTAAACTGAAATAATATCACCAAAAAAACCCCTAACCGAAAATACTCTAAACATTATCAAAACCATCATCTCACAGATCACAGTACCTCTTCAACCCAGCAAAAACATCTCCAACAAACCACAGCCATCGCGAAAACCCAGAACCGGTTTTACACGTTACGCTCAGCAGCTTACCGATCGATTTTCCAGACAACGAGCACCTCGCTCCTTTAAACCCGCACGCATCCAACTTGGATTAGACCAACGCAGATCTTGACACAAAAAGGGAGCAGAGAAAAAAAAAGGAGTTCGCAAACTTCGGACCGCCGCGCTGCATTAGCGGCCGCTTATGCACGCTTTTCTTCACCCGTGGGAGAGAAACCGGCGCGCGCGCCAAACTTAAAGAGCGGCTGCTGATCCGTTTATTTGGTTTACCGCGGCGAGATTAGCGCGCCTCGGATTTCGAAGCGGGCTCCGGAAATCCTTTAGGTCGGCTGAGCAA
The DNA here is from genome assembly GCA_900480035.1 of Eupelmus urozonus. Lineage (NCBI taxonomy): Eukaryota > Metazoa > Arthropoda > Insecta > Hymenoptera > Eupelmidae > Eupelmus > Eupelmus urozonus. Next base: position 4,011 of record UELX01001015.1, read on the forward strand.
GGAGGATAGGGTTTAGTGCTCGAGCGATCCATTATTTCGCGTTTTTAAGGATTTTCTTGGTTAAGAGAAAAGTTTGTGATAGGTATATACAAGCGTGTGAACTAAATCCTTTGTTTGGAAAAAGAATTATAATAATTTCGTCTAATCAAAACGTTTTAAATATTATTTAGTTATACAGTTTATGTAAACATTTATGCAAAAGACGCTCTGCAGTCCAACTACCATTTAAAAAACCGGCATCATTAATTTCTCGCTTTCCGATCAATCATCACCGATTCGCAACGCGCAGTCGGCAAAAAGAATCGGCCATTACTCGCGCTGATGCGCGAAATTTCACTATCTCTTTCTCGCCATCTACTCTCTTACCATCTTTACCCCACGTATATATAACTCTCTCATCGAATTCTTCGAATCGGCGCGCCAAGCGCCAGGACGATTAGACCGGCGATGCGTGCTTTAAAAAAGAAAAAAGAAAGGAATAACACAGCGGCCGACGTCTAACGCCTCCTTATAGGCGCCAAATGGAAAATCGAGGATATATGCCAATACGAAGAAAGCCGCGGTGTTTATATAAGAAACGACGCGTCACTAATTCGCCGTTAATTTGCCGCCTGGTGGGAGGTCCGAGCGCGTGCGTGCGTGAGATCGTTTCGGCACTATTATAGTCCTGCAAAAAAATATATATACATATATATATATATACAAAGTTTCGGGCACGCGTGATTATTGCGATCGACACCACTGTGCGCTTATAAGAGAACTGCTTGCGCGGTATAGATCTTTTGATTTCGTGACCTATCGCGTTGTAGCATCGTCCTCGTATATACAGTGCGAGTTGGCCAATCGATCCTCGAATCTTTAATTTCGCTGCTAGCCGCGCCTGATGTGTGGATGTGTTTATATGAGCTGCGGGTGGCGGCTTGTCCGGTTCTCGCTCCTCCCGTTTTTGGAACAAAGACGACTGGCTGTGTTTGAGGTTTTTTCGGATCCAGCGCGGCTGCCAGCGCTTTGTGATCTAGGCCGAATTTTATGTGCTTTGGGAAGATTACCGGTTTGTCGTTTTTTGGATGACTGGATATATAGATGTGTCCGCGTTGATTAAAGCGCCGTGTTTGTATTGCGTGCGAGGATTCTGTTCTTGCGGCTCTCTGATTGATTTGCACAAACATAAGTTGTTAGCGGTGACTGCTGTGTGTGAGACTTTTTGTTTGCTTTGTATAGAAAAAATTTAGAAAAGGAAAAATACTTTCACGTTGTTTGTGTCAGTGCAAAATACTAGGTCTATTTTCAATTAAATTTTTAAAATTTAAGAAAATAAAGTGCAATATCTAGATTTTTCAACCTGTTTACAATACTTAAGTTATTTTATTCAGTTGAAACTAAAATTATTAAACTAAAATTATATTTTTTTTATACGATAAATTTTTTTAATAGATACAATATCTACAGAATAATATTATACACAGCTATAAATTGTTTGATTCCTCCTAAAAATACACATACACTATTTATTCATTATCATGAGTTTTATATAAATAATAAATATATATCACAGTCCTTTTTTAAGTCATGTAGGCTCAATTAAAGGAATACATACACACTAACAACTAAATACCAGTTTCATTGTTTTTTTAAATTATTATTTACTCTAATTTTAATTTTTTTTATTACAAATTCACATAACTGAAAATTCAATTAATTAACTAAATTTTCCAGCAAACCATAACTTTTACCCAAACTCCCTAGTAACACTCGAAACTCAACTTCCCCACAAGACCCAATCCAACACCAGCAACACACACCCACCGCTAAATTACCTCCTCTCTCTTCCCCCCATCTCTCGCAATCCCACCTCGACTCACCTTTGTCGAAATAAGTTTGCGCAAACTCTAGCACCTGCAAAGCGGACGGATCAATCGCGCGAGGCCGAAATATCATTTGGCGATCAGCCGACGGCGGCTGCGGCGAATAGCTCAAGGGCGACACGTAGAGGAAAAGTATATAGCGCCGGCTCACAGGCGGTGATTAGCAATTAATGCTCGGGGCCGTAGGTCGGCCACCCCGGCACTGTGCGAGTGTGTTTGCACAGCGCGCGATGCTGACCCGGCGATTAGCTCGCGCGCAGCGCCGGCTGCGGGGCCGCTTAGCCGGTTAAACACGGTCTGGATACGCCTACTTCGCTCTCTCTCTCTCTCTCTCACTGCGTCATATACACCGGTGGGCTTTTTTTTTGCTTTTTCTGCTGTGCGGACGTGTGATGCCTTGTTTGGCGTTGATGAAACAAATGGATTTGTGTTTCTTTGTGGCGTGGTGTGTGTTAAAGGTGTTGTTTTTGTTTTACTTGGTGGGCATGTGAATTTGAGCGTTGAGTGAGATTGAATTTTTTTAGTGGGAAATGAAATTGTAATTAACCAAAGAAGATGTAAAAAGATTAGTATTTGTTTAATTATATACAGCTTTAATAGTGTACTGAAAATAGAAGGCATTTGAACAAATGAATCTATTAAAATAAATCATCAAATCAATTCGAGAATTAATCGTACCAAAAACAAATCAAGACTTAATTAAATTTTCATAAAACAATCAAATCTATTTATCCCCAACAAATTACGCTCAATCAATGTACACACACAAACAAAAGGAGACCATAAAAGCATCCACATACACACACCACCTCCCAAAACAACGTCAAATCAGCCCAAAGCCCCCAAAGGCATCCCAATCAATTAGCAGCAATAAACGTCCCAGCAAATCGCCCTTGATCAAAATCCCTTGAAAAACTTGAGAGAAGACCGCTCTCGGCCCGCCTCCGTCCGAAAAATCGCGCTTCGCATCATCTGATCCTCTGGCAGCTCTCTCGGTGGTCCACTTTGCGCTCTCTCGTTGCCGTCGCCGCCTGCTTACGCTCTTTAATCAGCGCGCACTTGCCCAGAGAGCCGCGGCCGAAATTCCCGTTCTCACCGGAAGCGAGGACTGGATGTGGTTAACTGGAGAGAAAAAATTATAAAGCGCGCTCGCCTTTGTTTCTTGCCGCTTTCTGGATTGCCGTGGGATGCGGGTATATAGGTAGCTGATGTGTGTGTGTGTGTGAGGTGTGTATGTTGGTCGATGCTTTTAATTACCGAGGATCAGCGTTGGATGATTGATGCGTTGTATGGTGAGTCGATATGGAGACGTTAGGTTGATGGGGTTTGGCTGGAAGAGGAGAAAGTTCATGTTTGCTGCCGTTATTATCGATGCTTCGGTGAGATAGGAACTTTGACGCCCGACGTTTTACTTCCGATTATTTCCAGGCTATCTCAGATTTTTTTCTTCTTATTTAGCTTGAGTCATCATATGATTTAATCAATTTTAATTCAGGTTTAAAGTTATAGAACCATTCGTAAATAAATTTTCAGAATCCATGTTAAATCAATCGACTATACTTTTATTCAAAAGACCAAACTGTCGCAAGCGATTTTGCACTCGCGACCCTCTCTCCCGACTTCATTAGCCACCCAGCGAGCTTCTTGCTTACAACCGCCCCCTCCCCGAACACGGCCCGAACAATCAGGTATTAATCAACGTCCCTGCGCGTCGTCGAAATTCGCGAGGACGAAAAAGGCCGGGGCTGCATTCGAGGCGTTTTCGACCTTCGACCTATACCTCGCAGTCGCGAATGTATATGTACATATAAAGAGGGATGTAGAGAATCGTGCTTCGTGTACACACTCGTGATTCATATAATGGCATATAGCGCGTGTGCCCAAGGGCTGCAGCCTCGTCCTTTTTGGAATAAATGCAAATTGTACATTTCCTTCTAAGTCACCTCGGCGCGCCTCTGCGCTCGTGCGAGCTCTGGTTATGTAGACTTTTGTGTGCCGCTGCATGCTGCTATTTTATCATTTCTGCGCGCGACTGCACTGCTGATGTGACGTGGCTTTTGTTGGATTTGAGGAGGTTATCGTTTTAAAATCGCGGGGTTTACGAGTCTTGTAGTATTATGCTTTTAAATTATTTTTTCTTTTTACTGGTAGAATCTTTTAGATTAAAATAGTGTATAAATTAATAACTTACGAGAAAGTTCACTCATAAGAAAATTAAATAAAAAGTTAAATAGGAAACGAGTTTTCCTGTTTATAAATGTTGCTATTAAAAATTATAAAATTACTGTTTCTTTGCCATTGTTTACCTTATAAACCATTAACTATCCATTAAATAAAATAGAATTTTTTTTACCATGTTTTCTGGGACATGAACCTCTTTAGAAATTTCGTTATTTCCACCATAAAATGGCTATATTTTGACCATTTTCTACCTTACAATCCATCAACTGGTCATCAACTGGCTATTAAATAAATCATTTTCACCAAAGAATAAACACATGCAATTAATGCAAAAATAACAATAAAAATCATTGCCAAGACACAAACTCGAACCATCACCATTCCCAAAGCAACCCAGCAAAATAAATGCTCTTCTTCCCAAAAAAAACCCTCAACTTTATCGTCACGAACAAGCCTAGTCCCCAGCCTATATATAACTCTATCCCCGGTAATTAATCGCCCTCAAACCCATCGATTCCCACAAAACTGTCCACCGCCCCGGCCGCTCGCATGCATTAATCCTCCTCTCTTTCTCCTTCTACCTTTCTCACCTCTCTCCCCCGATCTCTCTTATCAGCGTCGAATCTGATTTCGAGTTCCCCGGCGCGTCCACCCATTAAACGGCCTGTATATACGCGCACGCACGCGCGCAAGGCGTATATAAGTCTCGAACAAGTGTAAGGGTGGCGCTCTGGCGCCAGCCACAAGACGACGACGACGAGGAGCGAACACGCTCACAGCTGAACGATGCGCCCGGCCCCTCGAATTTCCATATCCGGAGAGGACCTCCTCCTCCCCACAGGGCTGCGTTCCCAGGAATCCCTTGAACTCTGCTACATGGCTGGAGGCTGCTTTGGTTTTTTTTTGGTTTTTGGTTGGTGCTGTTTGGATTTACCGAGATTAGGGGACCATTTTGAAACGTGTCGTTTTGTTCGCATCGACTTTTAAATGGAGTGGTTGAAATCGTTACTTGAATTAACCGATTGCAGAAACAGAGTACTCTTCGATTTCGTACAGTTTTAAAATCCCGACGCTTATCCTTCATCGATTCCCATATTTCATTGTTTACCTCCTTCAATCCTCAACGCGCGTGTTGCAGCTCGCCCCCCAAATAAAAGAAGAAGAGAAAAGGACAATCACAGCGCGCGCGCGCGCGCACCGGCGCTGAATTAAAATCGAGCGCTGCAATGACGCTGCAGCGCGCGTCACAGGGGGGCAGCGCCCCCCGGCGCAATCGCCAACGCCCCCTTTTGCCTTTTATCGCCGCTCGTCCTGTGTGCATCGCGTCTTTTTCGATCGTTTTTTTTACTCTCTGTCATGGAAATTTCTCGATGCACACACGCGGCCATATATTTATGACGCGTGTACGCGCTGGATGTCTGGTTCGCGCCAACAGAGGTGTTTGTGCGCGCACGGATTTAAGGCGATTCGGTTCTCACGCGCGAGGGTGGAGCTGGTATGGTTGTTTGGTGGATTGTTTGCCGGGTGCGCGCGGGGCTGTGGTGAGATGAATGTAACGATTGATTTCTTTTTTATTTGTTGGCGAGAGTAATGATATATGAGATGGATAAGAATCGATTTTTTTCTGTTAAAAAGGTAATAATAATAAAAAATATATAAAAATTGGAAATTGCTTTATGATGACATGAAATTTAATCGGTTGATGTTAAACATGGTGCGTTTGAACAGTCATACTTTTCGAATCAATCGAAGTCCATTTTCGGACAAACACTTCTCAAAATTCTCTTATAAGATAATAAAATTTAGGTAAAATACAGTTTAATTATTTTTATTTATCTTTATTTAACTTTTTTTTCGATCTTGATAATATGTTTAGATACAATTTTATTATTTTCTCGATATTATGCAAACTGTATTTTATTGGTTCTCTTCGGAAGCCACAAATATAAGAGATACCAAAATTAAATAATTGAATAAATAAAATAGATTATATGCTTTCTAAAATTGATATTTAACTTCCTGTGCATTTAAATATAATTTGGTTATCATCTACATGAAAGGAACAATAAAAATAATGGAAAAGTTTTGGGGACGAAATACACTCCTGATTTAGATCCTAAGATAAAAGAGTACCGATATCTTGGCCAAAATGGATTAGCTAAGTATAATCTTCATTTAATTTTAATATTCAGACATAAGAAATATTAAACCGTCAACATCTCTAAAATCCGCGAAAAATGAATTTCAGCAATTAATTACATTGGAAACTATACAAAAGTTATAATGTTTAAAGTTCGTAAATAATATTCGACACTTACAAATAATTTTGATTGAATGTATATACAACGTAACAACTACGAATAAAATAAGTTATTTTTGATAAAAAAACATATGCATTTCAAGGCTAAAGTAAACTCTAACAATACTCATCTCATCCTCTATCCTCTTTCGGGGTAAATGTCAAGCAGCCCATGCACATAGCTTGGCCTGACCATAGAAGAAAAAAAAATCCTCCATCCTCTAGAATAAGTTTCCCCAACAAAATCTATCAGACACCAATAACCCTCTTATCTAAAACAAGCCAAGACATTATTAACTCCTTCTAAAATCCATCTCAAAACCCAGCTCCAAACAATCTCCAACCTCTCTCGCCAAAACAATCACCCGCAGATAAAAACCAATTCAACAGCTCCAATCACATCATCCTTCAACTCCGGAAAAAAGCACCTCTCACCAACTCGTGTCCCCGCCGATATGAGTTCCCACGGACTCGGCCCGGGATTCCAAAGCTTCCGAAGAACCTCAGCTCGCTATCGGCTCGACAGTGATTTCAATTTCGACCATCGCTTGTTAACATTCGAGTCGCGATTATTTATAGATAAAAAAACGGCCCCGCGGCGGCTATCTCCGGCTCGCGCTTGTGTACAAGAGCTCGTTTTCGTGGAACGCGCATAAGCCGAGATAAAGGTGGAATAAAGAAGTGGAAGGGAAAAAAAAAGAAATGGCGCAAAAGAGAGAAAAGCGTCGGGCGGTGAGACACAGAGAGATAATTTTTCATATCGCTTTTTAAGAGGAGGCGGCGGAGCTTCCCGACGAGCAGTCTCGGAGGTTTATGAGGCAGTCGAGGTGCTTTTTTTAGCGTTCTGAGAAATCGATTAATTAGCGGGTTGAGGTGGATGTTGGCGGTTGGTTTTGTAAATGTATTAATTGATTGCTGGGGAGTTTTTTAAGGCGATTTTAATGTTTATATCTAAAGGATGAACTGTAAAAAATACTACATTGTATGTTTAATATCTCGAACAATTGGCTATTATATTTTATTCACAAAAGAAAAAATTTGACATGCCATTCCTGCGATTTATCTTAACCTTAATATGTTTTAATGTAAAGTTCAATTTAAAATAGTTATTCAATAACGCAATCACCACAAGACCTGCAACCACAACTAACACTACTGTCACAAAATAAACTTATCAAACATTTCATAATACCACATTAAAAAAAAATCTGAAAATAATCTCTCCTTTTTTCTAATAATCCTTCCAACTAACCACGCGCCGCCGGCCATCGATATCCCCAATACACGTGACTCCCCGATAAACACGAGCATCGCCGGATTGATTCCCACGACACAGGCGCGTACATCGAAAAATCGACTCCGTACACGCGGAGAGAAAACGATCAGCCGGATCGCGCTCAGTCAAAAAGTAAAAAAAAAAAAGAACTCCAGAAGGAGAGAGAGAGAGTCAACCGAAAAGCAGCCGGACATGGTCCGTCTATTAGGCGAGCGCGCGACCACTCGCCTAAAAGCATTCTCGAATATCTCCTCTTATCCGTCCGGATCGATTCTCGCTCCGCTCTGTGTATATGTGGATGAGTATATATGTATATATAGAGGTGCGAGCGCCTTTGGACACTTTGGCGTGCCGCGAAAGTCCAGAGTTCCCGAAGCTGCTGTTGCTGCCCCCTGGTCCTTTTCGTGCTGGGAGTATATAGTCCGGAGACCGCCGAGGAGATGGTATTTGTACGGTTCGGGGAGGATGACGAAATGAGGCGAGGGTCTCGGTTTTGTTGGTTGAGGATTGTTTGAAAATTTAATGGGATTTGAGAGCTATAATTGAAAAATGTAAAATTTATTTAAGGTAAAATTAAGAAAAAATGTTGTTTTAATCAATGCAGTATTAATATTCAGCGTTAAGAGATGATTGGAAATTGGAAATTAATTTAAGAAAATAACTTTATCAAATTGACCCAAATAACAAGTTCCTTTTTAACGTTATTGACTCTCTAACGTTCCGTGGGAAGACTTAATTAGGATGAAGCCATTTCCAAGCTTATTAACTGAAATTCAATAAAAATTCTGAAAATTCGTCCCTTGTCTTTAATAAAGACGTAGATATTCCTCCGCTTATAAATACTTTTTTTTATGAACACTTACCTTCGCAACCTAAATTAAACAGCCGATTCATTAAAAGATATTTTTATAAACGCTGTGTAACGATAAGAATTTCGTATTCATTAACTTCCCCGCTCATCGGAATATTTTGCTTTGCAAATCAGAACCAAAAAAAAAAACTAAGCCGGCGTACTCTAAAAATACCTCCTCGACGATGGCACCAATAAATCATCCCTCGCTTATCAGCCCTACAACGGCAGCAACAGCCGAAAGCCAATACCATCTACCTTCCTGCGCAGCTCCGAGCCCAACTGCGAGTATATGACTCATTAGAAAGTGCAAAAATCCCCGATCCTATAATAATTCTCCCAAAGGCCGTAAAGCAAAAAGCAAAAGGGAAAAACGCCGAAGGCCGGAGAGTCGCTCGTTATCTTATCGAGCTCACGCGAGGTAGCCAAGGAGCGCAAAAGTCGGAAAGTTCCTTGAGATAGTAGTTACCTGTGAGGTGGTCCGCGCGCGCGCGCGCGTCGGTCAGGTGCATTTTTCGGGCGCTATTAAAACGTCGGCTTCTTTCGCTCGTTTGGAAAGGACAAGTGATGACGCACGAGTGCCAGAGCGAAAACGCGGATGACAAGCCGATGGTCAGCGGGCCTAGCTTTGAAATGGATCCTTCTTATCTGAATGGTTTTGGGATTTTTTTTTTTGTCGTTGGGGTTCGTTTGGAGGATTGAGTTTTACGTAAACTTGGGAGTTTCTTGGAAATGGTGTACACAGTGGTTTTTTGCAATGGAAAGTTTATTACTATATACTGTACATGCTGGAATTATTCATTTTTTATTCTTTTATCTATAACAAATTATTATTATGATATTGACAAGACATTAAAACATATGAGAACAAACATTTTTATAGAGAAAACAAGAATTTTTCTTTTTGTAAAGCAAATTATTAGTTACGCTTAAATTTTAAAACTCATAACCATATCATTTTAACCTCATACCCCGCAATTAAATTTAACCATAAAAAAATTCTAATTCGAGCCATGTCAGCCAGAAAGCGTACAGTTGCACTCGCTCGCTCTTTCATCACTCACCTAATCGTAATCCCTCGTCGTCCGCTCTCGATTTTTTTCTTTCCTCCTCAACCCTCCGCCACGTCGTTATCTTCGAGGGTCCCCGTGTCCGCTCTGTCCTCTTCGATTTCGTGCGTATACCTCCTTCTTTTTTTCGCTCTCACCTATATACAGTCCCTCACGCATACACATGCTCGAACCGGTTGGATTCGTTAGGCCCGGCCTTTTAAACGGCATCTAATTAGGGACAATAGAAACAAAACATGCCCAATCTTGAGAACAGCTTGAGATAAGCCGGAGGAGACGGACAAGCGGTCCGCATACCAGGCGAGGGAGGGAAGACGAGGAGCAGGAGAAGGAGAGTGAGAAACGGGAGGAAAGAGAGGAATTTATTGAGGAATTTTTTAAATAGCCAGCCCGCAGCCTGATCGCAGCTTGTCCGGGCTTTATGGGAGCAATTCATTAATCAATATCTGCACTAGATAAGAAAACCATGTTCGCTCGCGCACTTTAAAATTCTCTTTCGTGCCGGGCGCGCGCTTACGGTTTTTTCTTTTTTAGTTTTGGTTTCTCGGTTCCTCTTATTTTTTTCTTGCGGTCGCGTTCGAGTTTTTGGAGATAGGGAGATTTGGATGGGCCGACGATGATGAATCGTTTCGATTTTTATTAATAGGTCTGTAGGGTGAATTGGCGGGGATTAAAGTTATCGTGTATTTGGGGAGGAAATAATATAAAGAATTTTGAATAGCATCGTATTTCATTGCAACTATTACGGCCTCTTTTAGTTTATCTTGTATAACTACACTACGAATATTAGTAAAGATATGCAATTACTTATTTAGATAATAACGTGTACGTGCAGTACTCGAAAATAAATTTACACATACAAGAGCAGAAGAGCCGCTCGCCTAAAGATAAACTAAGTTAGCGCAAAAGTGAAGGTAAAAGCACGCAAAAGGAGCTCGAAAATAAGGCAAAAAAGAAGGAGAAAGAGGCGTTTATACGAGAGAGCGTCCGGGGCAAAAAGAGGCGAAGGCGAGGTATGCGCGATTCGCTCGCTCGCATTTTCGGTCAAATCGCGTCGTAAATTAGCCGCCTGGACGTTGTAGCATTGCGAGCGGCGCTCGCGTGAAATAGAGACGTAGGCCGAGGAAAAGAGAGAACGAGAGAGAGAGAGGGAGAAAGGAGCGAGAGACGCCGCAAGGAGATTAACGAGCCTGGAATTCTGGCGCTGCGGTAAAGGGTTGAAACAATTTTTTCTCACTTTTCTTTCCTTTTTACATACTCCTCTCGCTCCCTTTCACTTTCGTTTATTTTTATCTCCATCGGCCGACATTTAGTGAGTTTTAGAAGGTTTGTAATGCCAAGTATAATTTGGGAGTCTTATCTCTGACTTTAGATAAGGTTTCTAGATGTTTTTTTGTTTCTTAAGGGGAGTGTTAACGTAGAAATAAAAATAGAATTCAGGGATTCGTAGAAATAGATTGTCTTGAATAATGTAGAAAAATTGAAGATAGTGATGAACATAAATTAAAATTTCTTACAATTTTTACAAACATTGTACGTATGAGATTATAAAATATATTAATTTTCTAGATCTGACTAATTTATATTTTTCCTAACTATTCCCTTTGCAATTAAATAAATAAAAAAATAAATAACAATGCAAACAATTTCAATTATCTCAATAGCGTATTTACTATTTTCTTTCTATCACAAGTATATCGTCAACATTCCGCCCACATTCGAGCCGACTATAATTGCCCATATCTATAAGCCATCCGGCTACCTCAAAAGACGACCGCAGCTCTCCGCTTACGATCACTCTCAGCTTCCTTCTCTCTCTCTCTCTCACTTTCTCTTTCACCATACCTGCGCCTATATACTTCTTCATCCCTCTCTCCTTCATCTCCTCGCCATCCAGGCACGTTCAAAAGAGGGACAAAGAAGCAGCCTATGCCCAAACGCGAGCAGGACTATATATACCTTATAGGCGCGATCGGCTCCTGCCTTATCTCGCTCTCGCGATCGTCTCGGCGACACGCACGCATATAGTCCCTCCTCTGCTCTCGACAGGTCACTCTTAATTACCAGGCCATCTGCGCGCGCGTTTGAGTTTTGCTCGTATATTTTACGTGAAATCGCGAGTGGAGATTGAATTGGAGAATGTAGCGGCGCGATTGAGAGAAGCTTGGATGAGTTTGTGGGTGTAAGAGGTTTTTTGGATGGGAATTTGAGAGGGATGACTAGTGAGGTTGATGAGGTCTTTTCACTTTCACTGGGCTTTCGTGGCGCCTGGCAATTAAGGGATTTTATTGAGATATTTGGGTTTTGGGAGGAGGGAGTTGGGTTTTACGATCGTTTTGGGGGAGCGATCGCGGAGAGATGAATAAATTAATTTGTTTTGTTGGAGATGGATATCGGATCGCTTTTAATTATAGACATTAATTTTTATGTAATTGCAGTTTTGAAAGTTAAAAGGATTCAATCATTAGATAATTTTTGCTTTTTTTTTAAATTTTATTACCAAAGAACAACGGGGAAATAATATCAAATACATAAATTAAACTATGGAGTCAGAAACATAAATCGATGACAAAAAACTTCAATCTATAAAAAAGCTATTTTAACAGCTCCAGTAAATACTGTCTCAATAACAATATCTGAATGTATCTGCTCTATATATCGATTATAGTTTTTTTCTAATTACCCAATCTACTTATAACAAGCAATTTTGATCCATTGCTATAATTACAAAACTAATAAAATTAAATTTGTGATATTTTAGAGTAAATTGATTAAACATGAAAGTAACACATTCTATAATAGAAAAAGTGCTATTTCAATGGATAGTTTTCAGGGAAATGATTCTTGAAAAATAATAGAGAACATCAAGCTTGTCACGCGATTCAAACGAGTACAGTGTGCTCCTTTTTATAGACACATCGCAAACCCATTTCAATTTAAAATTGAATACCAACTCGTAATTTGCTTCTAAAACCTTTGTTAAGTATAAACACCGATTTTATTAAAGTTATTCATTAAATTATCAAATAATGATGCAAAATTACTTACGTACTTAGTAACACTTTCCATTATTATGTTTTTTATTTAAACAAAATTTAATATCAAGGAATTTATATCATGTAGAAACAATTAATTTAAACTATTAAACAAATTAAAATAAATAAATTAATTGTATTATTTAATTAATTTTTTATAATTATTATTATTTAATTTTTTTATTATTCAAATAATTTTAAATATTATATTGTTTGCAACTTTAAAAAACTTTTAATTAAATTAAAATACTTCAGTAAATATATTAAAAAATTAAAAGTTTATATAACGAATTAAGTTTTATAACAGCACATTCCTTACTTATTAAATATGGTTTGAATTATTTACAACATTAAGCAGCAAATCCCGCTTTTCAAACGTCATCTTAAATCCCTTACAAAATCCCTCCCAAACACCACCCAAACCTCCGCACCCTTCCATCCCTTATTACCGACTCCCAGTACACGCAGTGCTCTCATTACCTACCGACCCTACCAGCTCGCCTAACCGCCAAAAAAAGCAATCAATAATCTCCCTTGCTCGCCGAGCGCTACCTGAATTACCCCCTGCGCAGCGTCGAAAGCTCGCTTTGCGATAAACAGCCGCGACGAAAGCTGCGCTCGATAAGACGTACGAAAAAGCCCGCGCGCTGCTGCCATCTACCGGCTCGAACCAACCCCCCCTCGCGAGGTGGCGCCGTCTGACGGCCCCACGCCGAAGCTCGGGCCGAAAGCCACAGGTGAGCGCGCGCGCCGGCGACTCGCGCCTACATCTCCCGCTTGTTTTTCTTTTGTTTTTTGTTTTTGGCTAAGCGAGAGAGGAAGAGCGCTCGAGGGCAAAATGTGGATATTGTTTTAATGTGCGGCTGGTGTTTTGTATTTGTGAAACGAAGAGTGTAAGCAAAGTGTTGTTGACTGTCTTGTAGGGCTATGTTTTTGAGCGTGTGGATAAGATACTTGCTTGATTGGATATGGTGGAGTGTGCCGGTTTCGTGGATGCCGATCCGCAAGGACGAAGTCTGCGCTTACAAGCAGGTAGGATTATTGTGCGATTTGTTATTGTTGGGTTAGGGGTGAGGGATGAGAAAGATTAGACGATGGAGTGTGATTGGCTCGTTAATGTTTTTGAAGAAGTGAAAAGTTTTTAACATGAGTATTGAATTAATTATCGAACGTAGATGCGAGGACGTTGCAGCCAATGATTCAAGCTTATACTAACATTTACGAATCCATATTTGTGTATGTGTATACACGTGGCCTTCATTCGCGTAATTTAGTTCATCTATATACTTGTTTACAATTCGGCGAATTTCAAACATGGCGTATTATGTTTACCCTCAATCGTTACTCGACATTCAAACACGCGATTGCTTTAAAACACCGTAAGAGGTTAAAAATATTTTCCTACCACTTTTTTTTATCGAAGTTTGTATTTTGCAGTGTTTTTGATTCGTTGTCTGTTTTTATATTGTTTAAAAATGAAAATTATGAAAGAACGTGTATTTTTCCAGATTTCCTAGAATCAATAAAGTTCTGCGTTCCAAGTTATTCGTTCATTATTTTTCGATTTATAGAAATAAATTGATTTATTGAAAATTTATTTTAAACTTTTTAAATTAAAGGTCGAAGTATATATATTCTGTAATGTTTGTTATGTAATGAATTCAAACGCTTTTATGTTGTAATTTGATTTTTTAATATATAAGAATTTTTATTAAAATTATAATATGACATTGCTCGTTGACCTTTTTATTCATTTTTTTGTAAAGTAATATTTCTGTTTGTAAATACGTGAAACGTTTATAAAGCTTTTCTGTTATTTTTTTGTTTTTTTTTAAGAAAATAGATATTTTTAATACAATATATTGCGTTAAATTTTAGTAATTTCCATTTTAGATTTACTTTTCAATAATAATTATTCGCCACATAATCAATATTACCCAAATATATTTCACTATCAAATTACGCTTAAATAACAATAAACAGCCATTATTTATTAATTATTGCGCGAAATCTTACAGTCTAAGCCAAGACAATGCAGAAGCGACTCCATAAATAATGCCGGTAATGCGTTCCCCATATGTGCAGCAGGTGCGCCTCTGCACCTGGAAGAGGAATCGCTAATTTCGCTTGCGCGCGCGCTCTCGCAAAGATGTGCGCGTGCTGGCGCGCGCGCGGGGGCCTCCCTTTGCGAAATATTTGCAATGCTTTCCAGAGGCTAAATGCTGTGCCCGCGGAAACTTGATATTCTTTTAAAATTCTATAATTACAAGATGAAATTTCGTTCGTTAAAACTGTTTTAAAAAGTATTTAGCCCAATTTATTGGACTAAATGGATTTTAAGATTTTGCAGGATATTCGAGTATGGTAAATAATGATTTTTAGATATTGCATTTACTGTTTGTTCTTTTTTTTGTCAACAATTTATCTTGAAATTGATAATAAATAAAATAAAATAACTGATAATGGAATATGAATATGAAACATTTATTGTTTATTGTGCAAAACAGAAAAGCACTCAGATTTTAATATATTTGCTCGTATGTATTAGTTTATTTATATGTATTTACTTTTTGTTTGTTTTGAATAATTAACTTTTAACAAATTGCTGTTAAATTAAATAAAAAATAATAAACATCAAATTTAATAATGGGAAATTGCATAAAGCCAAACAAAACGACGAAACTTTTTATTAAATTTTTTCAACTTGTTAATATTACATCAAAGAGCCATTAAAACACAAAAACTTCATTACTTTTACAATCAACCGAAATAAAAGCCCCATATTATTCACGAAATCAATTTTTAACATCTTACACCACGAAAACGTTCTCTCAAACAGTCTCATACCTCAACTCAGAATTTAATTAACCAGCACCAAACCACCCTCTCCAACTTCAATTTTTCCCCGCCTTAAACACATATACAGGGCTTGCGTAACTCCACACGCCAGTCCACGATACAGCTTTGTTTCGTTTGCGCAGCGCGCGCGCGCGGCGATTGGCAAAGTTTTCGCTGCTGCAGTCAATCGTCGCCACTGTATACCGCTGCCGCAATGCGTTTGGCCAGCGTTTGTACGATTTGAGGTCGGTGCGCACAGCGAAAAGTCCAGAGCGCGCAGAGCAACCTTCAGCATATACAGAGCCCCTCAAACGCGATGATCGCTTTGTGACGCGCGCGCGTGAAACCGACTTGCGCGCTTGCAAATATAGAGCCTGCCAGCCGACTCTGCACTCGTGCGCTCGCCCTGGGACTTTGTTTGCGCTGCTGCTGCTGCTTTTGGGGTGGCTGTGTGTGTATGGGCTGTGGCGCGCTGCATGAGGATTTCTTTGAAATGCAGGTCAACGCGATGCGTGTGTATAGGTTGACGACTGAGCGGTCAGTTTCGGTGCGGGCGTTTATTGTCGTTTTCGGATCTTTTTGGCGCTGGGTAATTGACGCGTTTTGGGATGAATGGGGGTGGGCGAGGAAGGTTAGTTAGAGTGTTTTGAGGATTGTGAGGAGAAGAATGGAGTTAAAGAGTCGGTAGATTGAGGAATTTGTTCAGGGTTTTTTATTGTTTTTGATTTGTTGATTAGTTTGTATGAATAGTTATACTATTGGATTCGAAAATAATTCTTTTATAGAAATAATGTTTGTAGTAAATTATAAATACGTCTTTGCATGCATATTTTAAAGAAAACAAATTGTTGAAAAAGTGAGAAACTTAAATTTTAGGTAATAAATTGCATATTATTGCAGACTGATTCTAATTTAAAAAAAATATATAATCAAAGTAAATTTTTATTATCAACATTTTTAACATTTATTTTTTTAATTCATACATTTTTTATTATTTTTAATTTGAACTCATAATATAAATTGATTATACAGACTTGTTAGACATAGAAACGAGTTTGTGTACATTTTGATAAATTTATTCTGTAATTAATTATCGTAAATATATATACAAAATAATTTGATTTGTATATGTACATTCAGAATCATTAGTTAATTGATTTTAGTATAATATAACAACGTAATTACATAATTTTATTCTCAAACTAAATATAAACTATATTATATTACATATCAAGCTGTATTAAAATTAAATTGAATTTTAAAATATTTACCTATATTAAATGATATAATACCAACTCAAATATAATCAAATCAACAATCCTAAATCATGAATACCCATATAACTGCATTAAAGCACAAAACTCCCAACTCTCACTCCTACCGCTCAAGCCTCGTCACACAAAAGACGGAAAATTTCGGTAATTCGATTAAAATCTGTACGCACCACACACGCAACAACGACAGATGATCTCGCCCGTTAAATCCTCCGTGGAATTTCAGGGGACTTAACTTCTAAAGCATACCCGCCAAAGAAAAACCCGCGATACAACAATTCGAATTTTCCTCGAATCTTCAGTCGTAGAATAAACCTACGAAAGCATTTACCTACATAATACTCAATGCCCCACGAGAAGAGCTCCGAGTATATATCAAAGAGTCTACTCAGCAGTCCACACGGAGATCGAGAGAAGCCGGACCATTGAGCGAGCCTCGGCTACGGATAAAGCCATCAAAGCGAGCTGCTGCTTCTGTTGCGTCAACGAGGATCTTCCACGGTTTTTGGCGAAAACGCGCTCCTTGTCCGGCTAATAACCGGGCCCTCCGAGGCTCGTTTCCCCCCTATTACGATCCGCTAAGCGGCGAGAGAGCCGGCTTTCTCTCCTTGCCGCGCGGCTCTCTGATGCCAAAGCAGGTAAACCGATTTCGGCCGGCAGGCCAAATACATAATGCGACAAGCCCAACAAACGACTCGTTACCGCGCCTGATCGCCTCGTGTATACGTATGTACGGCTTCGGGCGCGTTCATCTTTTCTTCTTTTATAAGGCTCGATCGATCACCTTTGATTTTTTTCTTTGTGTAGCGGACTGTATTCTTGGGAAGGGGGCTTGCGCACGTGCGGGATATAATACGTTGATTTATACGTGTGTGTCTAAATCTTGAGAGTAGCGCTGGGTTTTAGTTGCTTGATGGTGGGATTCGCGTCAGTTTTGGTATTAGTGGCGTCGTGAAGGCGCTTCGTCAAAGTTGTCTTCTTTCTGTTTTAAGTAGAGTGATTACTTTTTTAAGTACTTTTGAAATTCGATAAAGTTTTAAGATGGCTTTTACACCGTGCATTTCTGATGCTTGGGATATTCTTTTTGATCGTACACGAAAGTGAAGGGAAAGAAGGAAAAACCTTATGTCGAAAAAAATTCTGTAATGTCTTAGATTATAGAATTTAAGAAGCATTTTGCAAAAATTGATATTTTATGTACACTGAAAAAAGTGCTCTAGAAAAATTCATTAGATTTTAAGGAAAAATTGCTGCAATGATAAAACAAAGTGGATGCATCCTTCATTTTATTAAAAAATATTATGTAGCAGAATACAATTTATGCCTTCAACGTGTTTCCAAAAAAATTTTTTATTTTCTTCCTGATGCAAATATTGGTATATTGTGCCCCGAGGGAAAAAGAGTTGGTCAATTCAGGGCACTTGTATATTGTCACCCGAGCCGAACACGTATACACTGGAATGAATGTTAGTGAGCCGAAATTCCTGTTTCATAGTTTTTGAGCCAGGAGCAACATTTTATATTATTTATACATAGTTTTTAATGTTATTAGAAATTATATTTATTAATTTTAAATTCAAGTAAAAATATAAAATTGATGAAAATTCTTAGCATTGGACCGGACCGGTTGACTCAATTACAGTGATTTTTCATGATAACATTTTTGTCAGTGTACTTATCAGTCTTTCTACCATAATGAAAAATAGTCATGCCAAAATAATTATACCTATAAAAAATAAAAAGTTTAAAAATTTATAATCCATACATAACAGCCTCACGGAAAAATTCCAAACTTCTAAATTAAGGACCATCAATTACCTACAAATTCTAATTTGTCCCAAGCGATCGTATGCGCCAACACGTTACACCAAACAATACCCCAAAAAATTCCATTCCCCCGATCTCCCAGCTCGGCTCGTGACTCCGAATATCTCGTAACTTTTTCCCCGTAAAGAACACCAAGAAAGCTGCCCGTGAAAACAACCGACCCACAATATATCTCCGAAAAATTCCCGCCGCACTCTGTCGCAACTCCAGACCGTCAGCAAGAAAAGGAAGCCAGCCGCTGCAGGAGTCGTTGGCGTCCCGTCGTCGCCGGGGCTTTCACGGGGAAAAATCAAACGACATCGCCGCCACACCGGGAGTCGCCTCATCAGCACCGAACTCCCATACGTATATATACACGTGGAGTGAAGGAGAAAAAAGAAGGAGCCGATATTGGCTCCGTGTTTGCTCCTAGCGTTTATGTGAAAGACGCGCGCTACTGGCTCGTTCGCATGATGTCGTCGCGCGTTTAGCTCTCGTGTCGTGTGTGTATAGCTGGGGTATAGGCGAGCTCGTTGTCCTGCCCTTTGGCTTTGCTTCTTTCTCTCGGCGCTTAGAGCTCTCTTTCACCTCCCTTGGACAATGGCGATACGGGGGTGTGTCGTTGTCGCGCTCTGAACGCTCCGTCGCTTTTTTCGTTTTCGTGGGGCTGAATTGCTTTTTTCCCGTGGTGATGGGTATACTGCACGCTGTTTTAGGTAAACGTGGTGGATTCGTTTAAAGGGCGTAGCTATAGTGTTGCGTACATGGTCCCTTTTGAGAAATTGGCCACAGTGTTTATTCAGGGGTCTCATGGTGTAAAGCTTAGCAACTGCTAAATTAAGTCTCGGTCAAATCCGATCCTACTCATACCGATCACCACCATGAAAATACATAAAAATTACGCTACCCCTTCGATTCACCGTCACAACTAGTACGCAATAACGAACGGTCAAAATATCGATCGGCACAACGCACACACCGTGACAAAAGGACCTTCGACCATCGCGGACAATAGAAATCGAAGCAGCAGCAGCAGCGGTGGCAAGGATCGATGCGACAGAACGCTCGTGCAGAATCGACTTTTAAATTGAATTGAATTCCAGGAAAAAGGCGGCCGGCTCTCTCTCTCTCTCTCTCATTTATCGGGCCATTTTCGCAACGTTGTTATCGCCGCGGGGACGCCGGGATCATTCGCTTGCGCGCGCGCGCGCGGGCCATCTGTCGGCACAAAAACAAACACGCCGCCAATTACCGGGGGGCGTTCGACTCG
Source organism: Eupelmus urozonus (assembly GCA_900480035.1). Classification (NCBI taxonomy): domain Eukaryota; kingdom Metazoa; phylum Arthropoda; class Insecta; order Hymenoptera; family Eupelmidae; genus Eupelmus; species Eupelmus urozonus. The sequence continues at coordinate 23,775 of UELX01001015.1, forward strand.
TAATTTGGAGCGGACAAAGCCGGAGCCGCGACGGACCCCACGCCTACGACGATCATTAGACTTCCTTCGCTCGGCTCTATGCGTGCAGCGCGCGTTTCTTTCTCTGTCTGCTCGTGCGTGTGTCTGTGTTTGTGTTTGTCGCAAGCGATGGATACGGTTGAACGAAGGACGCAGGAGGAAGTGCAGTGTGTATCGCCGCCGCCTGGGAAGCGTATACTGCTCTTAGGGTAATTGCGAGTGCGTTTGTCTGCGCGGTGTTTGCGCTCGAAGGGCTCGTGGCCGAATGAGTTGAGTTTGTCAGAGTCTAGGACGATTGTGCGCTCGCTTCGTGGGTATTGTTGTTGGGAGGGTGAGCGCTGTTTGCCGTCCGGGCATTAGTGGCTAATGAGACATTGCGATGTTGGAGAGGAAGTTATTGGTTTAATTTTGTACTGTACTTTTTTCGAGGGTGATTTACCGATCTGTATTAGATGATTGCTTAAACGTACTACAAGTTGAATGAATTTATGAACGAATATACATAGATGTAATTAACAAAGTCTTAGTGCATTGCATGCAGAAATGAATAAAGAACTTATTATAATATCTATATTTTATTTACTATGCAGAAATTATTCAAATGAAAATAAATTTTATGTAGTTATTCCCCAATTTATAGTTTGTGTTTAAGAAATATTTATTGATTCGAGAAAATTCTCATTTTTTGCATAAATAAATACACAAGCAAAATTTCAGATTGATTTACCGTCAACATTTTGAGATGTACTCATTAAAAATTGAACATTTCTATGTATTGTAGTGTATTTATGAATTCGTAAAATTAATGAAAATTGATCCAATATATATCAGATATGAACCGATGAATATTCTATAAATTTTGCATTTATTTATAACAAAACCACGTTTATGCAATGTTTGAAAAATAAGTAAAAATTTCTAAAAGCATAAACTGGAGTTAGAAAACAAATACCTTAACGAAAAATAAATAACCCAATATCTGCATTTGGAGAACATTCTTTTACGTAAAATTTACTTAGTTCAGTTGAAAATTCAAAAAACTGGTACGAAAATTAAAGTTCAAATACCAAAGCAGTTTGCAGAATATTTGCGTGAAAATTTTTTTCTCAAATAAACTTTGCAGTAAGTAGGTAGGGTATGTGCGCGGTGGTGAACTATGCAAATTTTGCGCTGAGTGTTTGACGAATTCCTGCTCATCAAATACGGATAGAAATACGTAAAATGTTTAACTGCGCAATATTACGTTAAATTCAGTTTAACATTATGACCTTCAATTAATTCAAATTTACATCGTTGCTCTTTCCCAAAAACAAGGCATTATAAATAACGCCGTTTATTAAGTTAATAACATTCGCATTACACGTCAAAAATAATCCATATATTTTATGTTTACCTAGTCATTATTCCTTATTGCTCGCGTCATATAGCGAGCTGGCGTGGCTCCGCGCCGCCCTTTGTGGATGGCCAGCGAGCGACAAAAGTGCGTGGGGTTGTTCCTCTGGGCGCTCCATTTGCTACATGATTGTGGATATATAGAAACGGCCCCGAATAGGATTGTGTGTGGGGGGACGAGAGAAAAATCGTGACGCCGTACTTTTTCCAGGAAATTACGGAGACTCGGCCACCTAAAAGTCCTATTTTGTCGCTTCCATCAGCAGACACGATTTCCACCTCGGAAAAAATACGGTCAGACATTTTTTCCGCCTCCTCTCGGGCGCAGATGCTAAAACGAATTCTGTATTTGTTGTATATGAAGAATAGCTAGCACGGGTTATTTGGTGTATTTTTATTTTCTGATTGACGTATTTTCAAAATGATTGACTTTATTGTGATTTGTGTAATGGGAAATTGTATTTTCTATTACAATTTGTAGCGCGTGATCGATTAATTTTTGATTACACGTAAATTTTTGGTAAATCGTTTATTCGCATTGAATATTTTTATAATCCGGAAATAATTGATCGCAGAGCTTTTATTTGAAAGATAAAGGTAATTTTAGAAGTTTATAGTTAAAGTTATATTTATAATAAAAGTATTGTTTTATTTACGAAGAACGTAAGTAAGAAAAGATAAAATAAGACTCCAGGAAGAATACCGCTTTAAATATGCGTGCTTTAAATATCGTTTACTCTTCTATCATCCTTGCACGGAATAAAACCTTTTAATGTGTAAATCTCATAACTTAAATTTTTTATCAAACCGCATTTCAAAAATGAACTCTGAAATACAAATATTATTTTTAAATTGAAAAGTAAATATTAAAACCAAATTGAATTCATACTCCACGGCTTAATTTTATAAATTCAAATTCAATTATGCTTATTATTATAACGGAAGCTTTGAAACGCTCGTAAATATACGTATCCCGAGAATTTTTAAAATTTAACAAAATAAAAAAAAGGAAAAAAATTCTCTAAAATGAAATTTTACGTAATACTATATTATATTCATTTAAATATGCATTACAATTCAGTCCTGCATTCGATATTTCAAACAATCCAACTCGGAATTATTAATTTCATACCGAATCAAGCTCGCGTCAATCCATTATAATCCCCACTCCGTTATTACACCCGCCCGTAATTTTATCCCGGCATTGTTGTTACCTACCCCGTACTTCGCAATATTACAATCGCAAACGCACACGCGTGCAAGTGCGTATTCCTCGTCAAATACATTAACCCCGCTCGATAATACGCAATTAAATTATGTGAAATCACGAAAGAGCCAGATCCTCATTCGAAAAGAGAGCGCGAAACTGCGCGCCGTATAAATTTAAAACCCCACTCGACAACGCTTATACCCCCGGCCATTTGCCGTCATTGATAGTCGGTACTTTTCCCAACGATTTTGCGCTTTTACGATTTGCCTACACCCTCGCGAGGGCGAGAGCCTCTGAAAATTGCCTCCCCCGCGTCAGTTCGTTGATTTTCGCTGCGTTAAACGCCGGCTCTCGAAATGAGATTCGGAGCATCCCCCGCTCGGGCATTCTTTCCGCGCGCGAGCTAATTTAAATCGAATCCAGCAGCTCCGGGGCTCGCACGTACTGCCGGGCCCCTCTAATTTTTTTCGCTCTCGCCTTTTAAACAAACGCGGATGAGCGCGCGCGCGCAAGCTGGTATTTTTATACCGGCTAGAGTTTTCCCTGTACTATAGGCATCAGGATTCCCGCTCACGTACCATTTCCCTCGTTCCTCCTTCTTTCTTTCCCTTTTTTTTCCTTCCTCTTCCGTTCTCCGACTCCCCCGTCGCGTCATTATTATCGACCCCCCTTCCCCCTTGAGAAGCGGGTTTTCACGTTTTCTCTTTCTGGGGATGAAATTTCTCGATATACACTTTTCGGGCTTCTTTATCAGGCTTAGGAGGTGCGGAATGGTGTAGTTGGTTCTTGGCAATTTGCGACTCTGCATACCTGTCTGAACCTGTTTGCTTCTGAGCTGAGCTGCGCTTACCTGCTTTCGTCACCCGGAAACTCCATGGTGTTTAAGGAAGATGGGAGGTATCATTGAGGGTATTAGGGGGCGAGGGGGATTCTTTATATGTATAATTTTTATTTGGCAGTTGTGAGTCTAATTATAAATAATATTAACCACGCCTAAAAACACCAGAATTTGTAAGATTAAAACCCGTAATTCTTAATTTCACTGCGGTCTTTGCATTTTTAATTTACTCCTGAACTATGTGAAGAACAAGCCCTGATTGAACAAAAGCAAACGTTGTGTTCTGCCCAATTCAAATTAATTTAGATATAACATCAGATTTAAAGCTTCTTGAAAAATTGAAAGATTTTTTTTTTGTACGAAAAGATTTATTCGCGCTATTGATATTCTTGTGTAAAATAATATTTTATCGAAAAAACTTGTATAAGTTAAAGACGCTTGACATAATATAAATCTAAAATGACGAATCTAAATAAATTCTGTTAAGCTTATTGAATCCATCAAATTTCCGTCAGATGAATTTATTAGTATTTTCTATCATTAATTAAGATAGTTATATTATCTAAGATCTCAATTCGCACTTTAATTATAATAGTGGTTTACTGGTTAATCAATTGAAATCGATAATAAAAAGTTGAATCTTCACTAATTTATATATTAGTTCAGTTTATTTTAACTGATGGAATTCGTGGAGCCTTCAAATTATTGAATAAATAAGCAATTTCAATGGCTCATTAGAGATATGCTAATCATCACTAATAATTTAATCACCCAATAGAAAGTTCATTAAATATTTTGATTGAATTATTATTAAAGACAAATAGATTGGCTTATTTATAAATTTATTAATATAATTACCCTGCATTCTAGCGTAATTTAATCAGCACCAATCCCAAAGTCTTTCTACACACGAAAAATAAAATAAAAAGTAAACACCAAACTCTTAAAAAAAACTAAAAGAATCCTATTTAAGTCACCAAGCACCGTTAGCGCCTATCATCCTTATCAAAAAAAGTAAACCCAAAGCCCAGACCGGCCGCACTCGAAATCGAATGCGTCCTAAAGACACGCTATCTTATCCGTGTTTGCCCGTGCAAACAGACAATTGAGAAGCCAGGCGCACTGCGCACACACTGCAGCAAGCCGGCCGCGAACGGAACAGGTGAAAGAGCCATTATCCTCCTCCTCCGCGTATTTGCCCATTGGCCGTGTCAGGCTCTCTCTCGAGTCGGTCCCGCAATTGCACATCCTCGTGGCGTAAAGCCATCATTGACCTACCTGTACACACACCCTTCTCTAGCTCCTCTGCGCACTAGAGCGTAAAAATGCACTTGCAAGAGTGAGAGTGAGAACCTGGGTATAAGAAGGAAGCCGGGGAGATTTAAAGTACCCGGAAAAAGGTAGACAGTAAAGGCACCAGGAGCGCTATATTGTCCCTGCATTGTAGGCGGGCCGCTCGCTGGTATATACATACCAGCAGCGGCAAATCAGACTACCTTATTCCTGATCACGAATCGCTCATTATTGGAGGGCTTCAAGCGGGCAGGTCCCTTTTACAACCCTGAACTCTAGGCTGGAGCGCGCGCGCGCGTTTAGATTTATGCTTTTAATGGAGGGAGCTTTCCGCGCGACACCAGCCAAGGCCGTTGTGCACCTGACGACGACAATGTTGATTCGTGAGAATATTGCGGCCGGTCGGGCGAAAGAACGAGGCGTGCGTGCCTCCGAGACGCTGCCGGGGATTACGCGGTTACGGCTACAGGCCGGCTTTGTGTCGGCCGGGGGGCGCACCCGCTGCGAGATTGCCGCGGGGGAAGGTTTCGCTCTGCGCCGCGCTGTTTTCTTGCTTATTTGTTGAAACAGCCGATCGCTTTCATCTTATTATGTGAGGGAATCTGTGAAGGGTGTTGCTGGTTGGATGGAGGCGTGGGAGTAAATAAATAATGTTGAGAGTTGTTTGTCTTTTAATTTGGTAACAGGTTTTTAGTTTTAGAGCTTGGAGTTTTATCAAATTTTGCAATTTTGTATGGTTGATGCAATCAACCATGCAATGGAAGAGCATGGAAGAGATAGAAAATGATCAAGAAAAAATATTTATGGATACTATGAAAATACAAATTACACAAATCGTTAAATAAAAATTTATTTGGATTTAAATTATTTATCTGTTATCAAAATTTATAAAACTTAATATTTCAAGTCAATCTTATAAATCAAATAAGTCAAAACATACTTTACCAAACGTCCAATCACACCAACCATCCTCCCAATATTGACCCACCATTAAAAACGTTACTCTCTCCTAAAAACACCATAAAATTATCTAAAACATCTTTCCACCAGCCCTCAAAAACAATATCCCGGGTAACACGAGATCTGCCCCTTTAAAATTCATACCCCGCCAGCTCGCTCTGCCCACGCGGCTTCCCAAACAAATAGAGTGCGAATGAACACCTGTCAACGCGGAAGACGAGCGTGTAAACGGCCGTATACACACAAGACCGATTTCGAATTCATGCGGAAGGATACACAGGCGGGCGCCGCGCGAGGCACTTGAATATTGGACGCACGCGCGTTTAAAGAGCAGCTTCGGCTGCTTCCTTACGTATTAACGCGTCCTGCCGAGCACGCCTGGAACTATATACACACGGTCACCTCGAGAGGGACTGCTTTTTTTTTACATAAGCGAGGCGTGTTGGGTAAACTTGGCCCTTGCGAAGGGGTTTACGGCTTTTTTTCTTTGGCTTGGTTCTACTGGTTTTTTTACTAGGTGGTTAATTCGTGCGTTGAGTTTTTAATGAGCTTGTTTTTTTTTGTGGGGTGGATGTGCGTACATAATTTTTGTGCTTGAAACGGATGAGGGCTTCGATTGCTTGTTTACTTTGAAAAAAGGTGTTGCGCTTTGTAAACGCTTTGTAAGAAGAGGGATTTTAAAAAAACATGTTTGGAATTGGTAAGTCGTACGTGAAAATGTGTAAATTATGAACATATTGGTACCAATACATAAAATAATTGAATTAAGATTTAAAAAATTTATTTAACATAATAACCGATTGCATTATAAATTTCCTTCTTGGTTAAAATACGAATGTGAAAATTAAATATTTACCTCGCAAGACGATTTTTGCCCGAGCAAAGCATAAGCGAAAAGCCTCTCAAAGAAAATAATTAACTTAAAGTATCAAACTATATTTTATACTTTAAGTACGAAAAAATTAAATCAAAGAGACTTTGAGGTCAGACCAACAGAAATAATCTTTTCCGGTACCATCCAAATAAATCATCGCTCCGTAACAAAATTTTAAGCTACTTAATACATTAACCAATTCCCTCTCATTAAACCAAATCAATAATTCACGCAACTCGCCTCTCTACCCGTGCCCAAGTCCCCTTCATAAAGCTGCAAACGTAAAATACTACTCGCTCTTCCAAGAAATGCATTAGCACCCTTTCAAAGGGGAGTCGCGCAGCAGCCCCATGAATTCTTAAACAAACGGCCCCGGCTGCAGCCTCCTCTCCTCGGAAACTCCGACATTCACCGAATCGAGCGCATATTATATACACACATACACGCGCTCGCCCACGCGACTGTTGCAGTCTTGGGTCCTTTCGATGCGCGCGACGCATATAGTATACTATAGTCGCCTGGCTTCTGAATACACAGTGCATAGGCATATATGCAGGCCGTCTCCAAGGGGTTCTTCGAGCGTGCCAGCCTGGCCCCTGACTTTTCCGCTTATCTGCGTAAGGGGGCAGGTCGGAAAACGTGGCGCACCTTGCCTTTTCCGAGCATTGTGCCATTTCGTTTTATGGCGGCGGTCCCAGAGGGTAGGCGCGACGGTCGTGTGCGTATACGAGCTCGGCGTTGTTTATGCCAATTGTGCTTTATGGTAATGGACTTTGAGACGAGGAGTGTATTAAGGATTAGGTGCCGGGGATTTTTTTTTTATTGGGATTTCTGGGTGAGCTGGGTTATGGGGGTTGTAGTGAGGTTTGTAATGGTATTTAGAGTATGCCGATGGAATTTTCTAAGATACACTTTTTAATTTTGTTAATTGTGTTTTGTAAGTGCTGTGTTTTTTTTTTTAATGAGCCAATATTATAAGCTTTATTTTGATATTTGATTTGAATAATTTCGTAACTAATATAAGAATATTTGTTTCAAATTATAGGATTAATTAAAGCTTGAATAATGGTTGACGCAGACTGGCAAGATTAATGAAATAAATGTCAATAAACGGAATCAAAGATAAAATTAATTTATTCGTCACTCTGCATTTCCGATCATATCATTATAATGACTTTAGCGTCCAATATTCATTCAATCTCCCAAAGTGACTAAACCAGTCAAATGAACTCCTTTAAAATAACATCTTCCTGAACGCATCAATCAACTGTTTCCATTCCCCTACAGTCACCATTAGAAAAAATAAAATTAATCAAAGCATCACTCATAAAAATATTGATAAAAGTTTATTATTCGACGAAAATATCTTGATTTGAAATATTGATAAAATCAAATTTATGTAGGTATTTTAAGATATTTTTAAAAACGTAAATGAATTTTTCGAAACTATGACGTTCCATCATTTTTATTTCATTAAATATGGATCTTTGAATGGAGAATAATTATTTGGTAACTGTAGAAATTAGAAAAAAATGGGAGTTTTAAAAAAATATAGTTATTTTAAACACAGTTTACAGAATTATTTAGTTGTTAAAAATAGTATTTTTCATATTACGTTAAAAGAATTGACGTTTTTATATAACTTTTATTAAACTATTTTTTCCAACGATTTATTATTAACATTGGCACGTCGTAAGAAATACATTAACTAGTCTGATTTTAAAATTATCCAACTGAATTTCATCTATAAAATAATGTTACGCCACATATATTAAAATGATCCCAATTAATAATAAAAGCAGATCTCATAAAAAATTAAAACTTGCCCAAACTCGTCTACATACGCATACTTCAAAGAAACAATTAGAATTCAATTTGCGTTATTACATAACAATCGAGCTCACATTCAATTCATCTTACATCTCAATAAACAGGTACGAAAAAATTCACAAGTTAACCAAGACGCATTGCTCTCTCCCCTCCATCCATCTATCTCATTTTTCGCCATAAACACGACCAAGCGACCCTCCTTTTCTCCCCATACGTTATCCATCCACTCCCTCCTCCACGTACGCAGCTAATTACTCAAGCATTTCCAATCCTGCCCAAAATTTATTGCCTGCTTCTCCCAGACACACTCGATACATACACTCGGCTCCTATACGCACGATCGAGAAAAAAAACACACCCTGGCGCGTGCATCGAGGAAAGTAGCCGGCTTGACGGACATCTGCGCTACGTGTATTATGTAAGACGCGCCGACTGGACCTATATCTGCTCGCTTTTTCCGGTCACGTGCCTCGCTCTCTCCGAGAGAGGGCATCTGCTCTCTCCACGTTTCACTCGATCACGCGAGAGAGAGAAAGAGAGGAGCGTAAGATGGACCGTCGGAGGAGTTTTGGATTAATACTTCGGAGCTGCAGCGGGAGTGTCCCGTTACAAAGCTGCGCGTAGCCACTATATACAAGCCCTCCCGCACTTGTGCACGAGGGGAAAGGCGAGCGTTTAGCGGCTTTCGTGTCCTCCTCGGCTCTGCGGCACGCGCGCTCCTCTTTTTTTCCTTCCTCCCGCTAGACCCGAGGGGATCCTTCTTCCGTTTTTTGCCGAGAGCTGCGGACAGCAAAAGAGCCGCTTAATTTATCGCAGCGCCGCCGCTGCTGCTGCTGAGGTGTATCTGCGGAGAGGCGCGGAAAATGACCGAATTTATTATCGGTAAGGAGAGTCCCTAGGCGCTTGTACGTGATTTTCGGTTGAAAGATTTTTTTTTTTACTTGAGCGGGGTTGCAGGAGAAAGTAGTTGTGGTATGTATTTAGAGGGTTCGTGACAGGCGCAGTCGACGGGATAGCGGGGAAATTGTTTTTCCATGTGTAAACTGTTTTGCCTGAATGGCTTTTCTTTGAAACATTTTAACGTTACGGTAAACGACAGCTTTTATGTGTATGGATAATATTGACTTTATGGATATACTTTCTGGGTATGAGATGACTTGAGAAATATGTCCAATTCAATATTTTTTGGATGATCTAACTTTTAGTAACTGTGTGTTTGATAAGATGAATTTAAATCGATTTAAGATTGGATCTTAAAAATTTCCTTATTTTAGTAAATTGAAAAGACTTGATTTCTGATAGTGGTTACTTTGAAGTACTTAGAATCAAAATGCATTATTTTAATACATTTTTTAATCCTTAAATAAAATTTGAGGAAGATAAGGTTGGAGATAAATTTAAATAAAGTAGTAAATGTTTGAATTTAAATAATAAACAACCAGGACAATAAATCTTGTACCTAAACATTACTAATAAATCTTTCACCTAAATTGTACACACGACAACCAATATATATTCCGAGAGACATCGTGTAGAAACTCAATTTTAATTAAAACAAAGGGCACCTCGTGCATGGGCGATATTTTTCTTTTCCGCTTTTCCCATTGTATGTGCAACCTGCTATCTTAAAAATGTGTTTTCTCTTTTCGCCTTGTTCGCAATATTCCGTCTGGCGCAAGCATGAAAATTCACTGCCGACGCGCGGCTGTGCGAAGGAAAAATGTAAACAGCAAAAGGATTGGGACAGACAATTTGATTTGTCGGTCCGTGCGCGACTGGCAATCGCGTTTTCGCTTTGTACATGTTGATCTTGAAATGCATGAAAATGGCTTTGTGATTTGATTTTTGTTCGTGTAAGGTTGTAAGAGCATTTTTTAATGTAGCGATGTAATGTTTTGATTATGTTTTTTAATTTACTAAATGTATGTGGTAAACTATGCATGCACTAAACTTTTTAATCTTAAATGTATAAAACAATGAATGTCACTATTTAAAAAAAAAAAAAAACATTATATAGAGTTGTAATGGCTTCTTTAAAAAAATTAGTATAACGTCAAAATTGAAAATGTTATTAAATGTTGTAGGTTTATTCACGATTTGCTCAATACAATGATTAAAAAAAAGTGATAAATTTGTAATTGGGTATATCTTGTGAATAAATAAATAAGTAAATAAGCTGATTTTTTTATAACAATCAATTGAAGAATTCATTTTTATTTTAATACGGTTTTTTTAGATAACTTCATTTCATATTCCAATTAATAATTTGTTTCTATTTGAGTTTAAAGATTTAATAAATTTAAACATAAATATTTTACCACTTTAATTAAATAAACACATACTCGTTACATTATATTTAGCCAATCAAAGCAGCTTTTCTCGAATGGCAATTTGCAACAATCTATTTTAAGTTACAACAACTTGATTTCTGTACGAAATTTCCATAACTGAAAAGTAAACTACAAAAATTGAAGTAAGAACTATTCATTTTGCAGGCATTTCCAAGAAAGTAATAAAAATTCAAAAATCCACTGAGCAGCTTGAAATTTTTATTTAATATTTCCAGCTAGCAAAATTCCATCACCCCTCTCTCTCTCTCTTTTCAAAAATTTTACCGGAAAGAGATTAAACTCTCGGAGAGAAGTTCGGCCGTCTACCGTCAAATGCAGCAAAAAGAAGCTCCGGCGCTCTTCCTCAGCGCGACAGAGGAAAAACATCGAAATAACACCGGGCAAACTTTCCGCCGCTTATAAAAACAGCTTACAGTCCCAACCCCCCGGCGCAGGTATACATACACACGCGCTCTGGCGTGCGACAAAAGGCTGCGCACATAAGAAATCAGCCGGGCGCTCGAAAAAGGGTATACAGTCGCGCGCGCGCGTGCGCTTGCACCTTTTTGCATTCCCCCCTTTCCTGCAAGAGGAAATTGGCAGGGCTCGCTTTCGGCCCCGAGAACCTTTTGTGCGCGGGTGCCGCAAAGAAAAGATCCGAGTAAACAGCTGCGAGTGCCATTTCAATAAACGGCGCGCGAGCCTGCAGATCGGATTTTCGGCCGCCGCGGGCCTTTGATCCCCCCCGGGAGAGCGCGGAATTCAATTCTGCAGCCTCTTTTCCTTCACTCTCATTTTTTCGCGCTAAGACACACACGCGCCCACACACACACACACGGTTGCGTGCTTAGTCAGGCATGTGAGTATATGCAGCCCTTTCGAACGTTTGATTGAATCGAAGAGCCGAGCGAAACGGCTTTTTCGTCGTGCGGAGAGAGAGAGAGAGAGAGAGAGAGGGTGGAAAGGGAAAAAGAAAGGGCTGCAACGCGTGTGCATACGTGTTGCCCCGGAAAACATTTGGATTCTCGCGCCATTTCTCTGGAGAAAATAAAGGCTTTTATGTCTACGGAAAGCAGCTTTTTCTGTTTGCTCATTCTGCGCTCTTTGTGTGTAATTTTTGGCCGGGTTGAAAAGGTTTTGAAGCGCTTTTTACGCATTGCTCGTTTTGTTTTTCGAGTTTGAGGTAATGATGGCATTGCGCGTAAAAGAAGTTCAATGCGATTATTTTTCAAAGCTGAATATTAAAATTTTAGTACGTCCTGTTTCCAAATAGCCTAGTTTAGCTATTAACGACTTGTTAATTTCAAAAGGCTATTCTGGAAAACGTCATCGTTTTCTTTTTCGCGTAGCGTAAACAAATTTCTAATCAAAATGCAATTTCTCGAACGATTATTAAGCGTACAAATAGCAGTATAAATAGGGTTTATTGTGATCTAGGGTTTACTACTAAATCTCGAATATTATGCCTTTTTGTTCATTCTCGGTTCATCAGTTTCTAATTATCGCTCGCAATTCCCGGGCAAAGTCAATCTCCGCTAGTAAAGCGGCCGCGCCGATAATCGCGGAATCGCTCTCACTGCTCGCGCGCGTATAACGAGAGCCTTACCGTAGATTATAACGCTCTTGATGAGACCCATAGGAAATTTTCATCACAGGGGGATAGCCGGGTTTTGTTTAGCCGGAAAAATGGAAAATAAAATTGCTGAAAAAGAACGAGTTTTTTTTAGTAATTATAAATTGTGTAGTGTGCAACAAGATTAAATGATGTTTTGGAAAATTTGAATAATTTTCCGATTAATTTTGTAAAAATATTTTAGAATATCAATTTTTTTGAGCTATCAAATATTTCCCCCCGGCAAAATTAGTTTTTACACTCTTAAGAAGTGAATTAAAAGAAAAACAAGTTACATATTAATTGCACCACTTTAGTTCAATTTGAATAAAACACTATCGCGGCAAATGTGTCTCGAATAAACCCGGAAAATCTCGATAAAGATCAATAATTAGAAACTATTTCCAATAACCTCGGAATTGACTGGGAGCACTCAAAGCGCAGCTTCGCGAGAACTTCAATGGCATCATATACGCCGAGCTCATATCGGCCGATATTCCCCTCTAAAACACTTATACGGTGGCGATCGAATTTCGCCGTAAAGCGCCACCTTTATTAAACTCCTCGGCAGCTCCCTCAGAAACGAAATAAAACCCCGCGCGTGTAAAATAGCCCAAGATCGCGTCGGTCAGCGTAAAACTCCCCCCTCCTAATTTTTTTTAAACCCCCATTTCTCCCCTCGCTCTCAATCTCCACCTCCTCGAGGAAAAACCGCGAAATTCCATCACTGTACAAAAAGAGCTTTGGATCTCGCTGCATCTGCCGTCGCGTGTACGTGAAAAGAAGGGACTGATTCCGCATGTATATACCCACCAACTGTCCGCTGGATCGGCATATTGCCGGCCTTATTCGTCCGCGAGGAGGGACTTTTTACCGCTGCTCTCTCGGACTTTTCTCCCGGCGAGAGAGCGCAAAAACACGTGTGTGCACGCGGCAGCAGTTATATAGCTGACCGAGCTCCTGGAGGGGGTGGGAGTCGCGTAATGGGCCGATATAGGTACACAGAGTCAGCGGATTCGAAACGGCTAATGGCTCGGCGCGGGGTAACGAGTTTCTTCCTTCTCTCGGGCTTTTTTTTTCCTCCCTCCTCTTTGTACGCTGCCCGAGGCTAATCAAGGTAGGCGGTGCAGTCCCCCCCTGGCGGCGATTAATATCGGGAATCGATAGCCAGCCTCGAGAGTTTTATGGGCGGCAGCCAAATGATGTGCGGTGCAGGAAGATAGAGTCAATGCGCGACACACGTGTTATGCAAATAGAGATTGAGAGCGGCTGGTTGGGGTTTTTTTTTTCGGGATTGTTTCTTTTCGCGCTGCTGGGATGAGATGGGCTTTTTTCATTTACCGCGCTTTCGTCAGTGGACTGGAAGTTTTGGATTGGACTGCGATGTTTGAATGTTGCGGAGGAGGGTAAATAAAATAGTTTTTTGAGGGTTTTGTTTTATATGTATTCACATATTTGTTTTTAACCTTTGGGAAATCGGAAAACCAGTGTATTTGGTTTTTGATTCATGATGATATAAGGTACTTTTTTAATGAATTTTCTGAGTAGATCATGTACCTAAAAATAGATTCTTTAAAGGATCAATTCTTTGTCACCAATTAATGCACGGAATCAATTAAAACGATATAGACGGTTAATAAAACTATATGTCAAACGACCACTGGCGTTATATCCAACGTCAGTCCACAAAAATATTCCTCCCAGCAAAAAAACATAAAACAAATACCCCACAGACTAACAAAAAGTTCTCCCAAATCGAGCGGGACTATAAAATTCCGAAAACTTTCGAAGCGCAAACAAAATATTGCCTCTCAGACAATAAAGAGCCCGCTAGAAAGAAAATCGCAGTCGCGCGTGTCCCACGCAATGTCGCGCTGAACGCACTCCCGCGTCGGAAGAACGGGAAAGACTTTTCGCTAACTTTGGTTTCAGCTCTGGCTCCTCTGTAAAAATGTTTTCAGCTTCGCGCGCGCGCGCGACCATTTTTATGCGGTTTTCCACTTTCTCGACAATGGAGCGCGCGCCCCTGCGACGCAAGAAACTTTCACGGCTGACGTAAACCTGCCGGAATTACGCCTTTTTTTCCCGGAGGATATTATTCTTTTCGACTTGACCCGGCCCGCCACTAGATAACGCCTGAAAAGTTATCGGCTTGTCTTCAAAGAATTTCCACTCCATCGGAGAATCGCAAGTATTGTGCTCCACCTATTCTCCGCGCCGCTCGCTTCTTCTTCTCCGTCTCTCTTTTTTCTTCTGGCCTTCCCCGGTGTCCTCTACTTTTTCCTCTGCCCTGCGCACTTTCTCCCTTTTTCCGCGGGATCATTGCTATCGGAGGCCTCGAGTGCGACGTACCTTAGAGCGAAACAAAGTTTTCTTTGTCGACTGCTTGAATGCGGGTATTTTCTCACTCGCGAGAACTTGATTAAGTGAAACATTTGTGGATGAAAGGACTGTCAGGGTGGGGAAAATATTTTTAAGCATATTTGTAGGAAAATTACTTCTTGTTTTTTGCTTGGAGTCTGAATGATGGTAGCCTTAGCTTTTTATTCTGATTGGAACAGTGTTTATATAGTTGGGGATTTTTTGCAAATACATATCGTACAGTTTTCAATGTCTTCATTTCCATCATCACAGTATAATAATTTTTACTATGTCATTGCTCTCCGTTAAACACAGTATTAGCTTTCGTTCAACTTACATAATACCTATTCCTCACCTTCGATCCCCTAAAAAAATGAGCACTCCCCAGAGGATTAACGTCTCAATAAAGGCATCAAATGCGACTTGCATTAAGAAAAGTCAGGCTGACCCAATTGTTCAAAATCACGTGAAAGGCAAAAGCTCCCCCCGTTAATCGAGCTCTTTTCTCTTTCCCTCTCAGATGAGCGCGCTCGCGCAGTGCTTAATAGACCAGGAATTCCCGTGTACCGGCGAGCCATTAGCCTAGTCGTCGAATTTGTTCGGCGCGCGCGCTTCTCTCGGTAAGCGCGCGGCATTTATCGGTTAAACGCAAAGGCAATGCCCGTTCGTTTATACGCAGACGGGAGCCGCAGGTATAGAGAGAGGCGGCGTTGGGTTCCGGTTTCCGCGCGGCGGGGCTGCAGCGCGCGAAGATCAATCTCCTTTATGAATTTCCGGACGGTTAAGCCTCGCGCGAGGTGGCGGCAGTTGGTAGCCGCGAGGCGGGAAGCTGCCCGGGATTGGCCGGCGGTTTTCCCACTGATTTCCAATTTCAACGGCCATTTCGCAATATACCGGATCCGCGCGCTGTGTACAGCCGGAAGGAGAGATAGCCAGTTCAGCCGCCCCCGCCAAGCTCCCTCTGCGAAAGAGTGACTTGTTGACAAAGTTTCGCTTCGCCGCCCTCGCCGACCTAATTCGCTGCGGCGAATCGATGCTCGACGATGTGTGAGAGCCGCCGAGCGTGATATTTTATTTTTCAAGGTGCTTTTCGGAGTTGAGTTGGAGTTTATGTAATAATAATCCCTATTTTTTGTGTTAGTGTAGCACTAAACGCTATCAAAATAAGACTTATTTATCTCAAGATATTTTATGCGATTTCTTACACTGAAATATAAAATTTTTATCTCGAAAAACTCAAACAGTTCAAACAAACGTTATAAGGATTTATGAACAATATCGCAAATAGGTTTCAAAATCATTTACCTGCTTTATGGGCTGAAATTATCTCCTCTTCTAAACAGTATTACTTCTCGAATAGTATATTATTTTTCTTGATTGATTTCTTTGTCATTGAAATTAATTAAAATTGTTTCTGCGAGCTCATGTATCAACTTTTTGAATAATCCCATAAAAATTTCACAATTAAATATGTGATGTTTAATTTGCAGTTTTACAAGCTTATAACAGTTTATCTATAAATTAAAAAGATCCTCTGATCTAACACATAGGTTTTGTATTATTAAAAGTATTACCTTCATAAGCTGCAGCTAAATTAGAGATATCCATATCTGACACTCTTTTAGTTAGTATTAACATGAATATACATTTAGAAATTTGTTAAAAATTGATAGCATAAAAATTAACCAATCGTAATAGTTAAAAAACATGGATTTTTTATCGCGTCTGGTTGAAACGAAATTAAGTTCCACTTGAAATTAAAACGACTCTATAGGCAGTATAAGCTGTGTATTTGAGATTGTTCTCCAGAATATGACTTTAATTTGTATTTACCATTCCAAAAATTAAAACTCTATGCATTTATTCAAACATACTAGCAAATTTCTGAATTCCCACATTTATAACAGAAACTAATATAATTCAAATTGAAACTCAATAATCTTTAACCTATTATCTTGATCCGTTATTCTTGTTTCCTATAACTGCTATCTGAAACCGTAACCACAGTAACACAAAACGCCTACACTTGCTCCTAATGAGCCACATTAATCATCCAATCCACGAAATCACCAGCAACAAAAAACCCCACAATCACCGTAACTATACCACCCCAATACCCGCTGTGATCAATGCCCAATTTATAATCCTCCTTAGAAAGAAAGGGTTACGCTACTCACACGTACATATCTCAAAGCGATCGAAAAAGTGAGAGCGTGTAAAATCAGAACGAGCCTCGGCATAACGGCCCGATAATCGCCGGCTCACTCAGCTTCCGGCGCGGGGGTGTCGTTATAATACTTTAGACAGGCACGCGCTCGTCACGCGCGCTCTTTTTTCTTCCTCCTACAGCGCACGCCTGCAACAGAGAGCGGATGTTGCAGCCCGCAACCCTTGCGAGCTCGAGCCAGGTGAGCCTGTTTTCCCTCTCTTATGGCTGGGTAACAAGATACGCCGGCGGAATATTTGGGGGGATATGCTCAAAACTCTCTCTTTCTTCATTCAGCTTCTAGAGGCTTTTTTTAGGCTGTTTGAGAAGAATGTGAGGAAAGGAGCTGCTTGGGTAGGAAGCGAGCGTTTAGGAGGAGAAAAAAATGACGTACGATGAGTTTTGAGTGGGTGTTTAATGTACTTAAAGATGGGGATGAAAAAACTGTGTACGAAGGAGAATGTAAAGTGATGCTGCAGCTTGGATAAGGTTGTGTGGACGTCAAGAAAAGTATCAATATGTGATTTTGATACTTATATATAGAAAATGAAAATAAATTATTCAGTATAATTTAGATTTTAGTTATCTAATTATTACAAATTCTACAGACTAAAATTGAAAATTTTTTTATCTCGTAATAAACATTTTTGATTAATTTTTCAATCACATATTTAAATAAAATTGTTAAAATTAGCAGAAAATATTTCAAATCATTTAAATTTTCATATTATACTGTCAGTTTTTAAATTACGAAAAATTTGATACATTTTTGGATTCTATTTAATTATGCATTATTATGAATATTTAAGTACTCATTCATCGATTTTCAGTCAAACTGTGAAAATGAATTTCCACGTAATTTTAAATAGTCAATAAAATTCTTTTACTAAAACTATTAAAAAGAATTTTATATTTAAAAAAGCTTATTAAATTTATCTCAATTTTTTAAATAGTAAATATAATATCTAAAAATCAATAATTCAAAAACACATGTTCAACCCACGCTAAATACACGTCCAACTTCCACCCATTTGTACCTTACAAATTTCAAGAAAAATTAATATTTGGCCGAGAACCTCACGCAATATGTACACCAACCTCCTCCCACACACACACACACACACTCCAAAAGAAAAAGAAATATACGTGAATCCACACAGAAAACGAGCGAGGGGTTAAATCTTAAAACCCCGTAGAAAGAAATATGCGTGCACTCAAAGCTTACAGGGGGGTGTGTGCACAATCTGCCGCCTACGCGCACTCTTTGGCACCGCGGCTGCCACGGCAGCTGTTCACCTCTTCAAGAGCATCAGGCCTAATAAGCGCATCGGGCCGCCGCAGGAAGTCTGGCTGCCACTGGACCGCGCGGGCGCGTGGCATGTGCATAGCTCGCTGGCTACAGTCACCTTTTCAGCGGCCATGACGAGGGTGCAGGCGCCGGGGAAAGGCTTTTTTGGGAAGCGAATGGGGCGAGAGAGAGAGGAAGAAAGGGCTGCAAGATATGCGTTTTGTGTGAGTGTAGGTGAGGCGGTGCTGGACCCCTGGGGTGAGAGGCGCGGATGTGTGGATGGAATCACGGCGCGGATTTGGATTCCTGGGGGATGGGCTGACGCAAAATTAGTGGGAGGTTACCGGGTGATTTGAGAGATTGGGCTTTTAATTGATTGATATGGGAGTGTTTTGGGTTTGGGTGGCTTGGTGGGTTCGTTGTTCGAGTTTTAATCTGGGTGATACTGGATGGGTATTAAAAATAAAATTCTGTTTTTTTCACTTTTGCTATTTATATCTACAAAAAATAATATGGATTAAATGTATACGTTTTCTATACAGAAGGTTATTCAACCGACACAGAACATTCAATAGAGTCATAAAGTTTGAACAGGGGGTTTCATATTTCGTAGAAGTTTTTCGGCAAACTTGGAAACTTTTTCATTGACGTTAAATCTATTCCCCCATTATAAGTAAATATTCGTAGGTACTATATTGGGTTCTTCATCCTGAACATCTGCACAATTATTTACTCTCTGCTTACCTCAAAATAAGGATTTCAAGTAGTTTTAGTTTGTTCTCTTGAGAAGGGTCGAGTCTTACTAATAGATTGGATTGTGTAATATCGTATATTTTTATTACTAGTAATATTTACTTTGTAATTTAATATATAAAAAAAGAACAGTTTAATAGATCTTGTAATAAATATATTCCAATAAAGATAAAATTATTAGACCTTACATTGTCTAACATTTTATGCTTTCGTTTAGATATCAATTAAATATATATTGTATTCCTATCAAATTAACAATAATCCACAACCAAGAGCTCACAATACGCACATCATAAAATAAATCCCATATTCCAATCTAATTAACATCGCTCTAATCCAAATATGGGCATATTCAATCCCCGCTCATTCATCTCCAAAATCGCCGGTCCGAGCACCGCGCGCACAAACTAATTCGATCAGCAAGGCCGTTATGATTCCCATTGAGCACCGAATTCATCTAGCCAGCAAGAAAGATTATCCATTCACGGCACTCTCGTAAAAAGATAAGCGAAACGTAGAATAAGTGGCGCGAGAGGAGAGAAACAGCTCTCGGCGCGCGATGTACCGAATATAAAGCCCGAACAAACAATGCGGCTTCCCCATATGCTTCCGGTCTCTTATTTCAGCGGGTCTGCAGGCCCTGACACGCGCAAGGCCCTTCGCTTCCTCGCGCGCGTTTACACACTTTTCTCGCTGGCTTCCTAGGGAGGTTCTCTCTCTCTGGGTTTCCACTTACCCCCCTCGGAATATCCGATAGCAGATAACATCGCTCTCGCGCGCGACGGGGAAGTATTCGAGGGGCATACTTGTACAAAAAATAATCGAAGCTTAGGGGCCGCGCGTTATTATATTTTTTGCCCGGGCTCACCCTCAGGTCGTTCGGATTTCAAAAGATTCCTTTACGGGGTCAGGAGTTTGGTTTGCGTGTGTGTGTTCTTGTGAGTGATTCTCGATACGCCGATTTCACGAGTGTCTCGAATTCGTGAAATTCGTGCCTCGGATTTGTGCTTCCTGTATAATATTTTTCGTTATTGAGCGGATTTTTTGGAGGAGGCTTCTTTGGCAGGAAAAAAGTCAAACGTCATTCGTAGTCGCATTTTATCTGAGATTTTAATTTGATTTTGAATCAAAGTAAAATTGTACCAGTCAAAGATAAATGAGACCTGAAGAATAATGGCTTACTAAATATATTAAAAATGAACTCTAATATATTTTTAAATGGCAGGCAAACGAAAAAATTTTAATAAAAGCTCTCCTTCCAAAAGAATAACTATAAAACGTCGGAATAATAAGAATTCCTTCTCCCAGAGCCTCAAAGCCAGCCCATCACATCATTAAATACAAAAAGAAATACGGGCTCATTTTCATGCAAACCGGGCACTTTGTGGGCCTCACAAATGAGCGCGTCAACGACCGCGACTCCGCATAAAAAACTTCGCACGACTGTCTACCTCCGCGCGCGCCGCACACGCGTATATATAGATGCACAAAGTCTTTTGCATCTTTAGAATCAAGCCGCGGGCGCGCACAGTCAGAAGCGGCCGAACCTACTTTTTTTTCACCCGCGCTCCGAGATCAAACGGCGAAAGAAGGCGCGCAGGCATTAGGAGAGCTATTGTGGTTCCCGGAGTTCGCGGCTTTTTTGTCGCTGAATGTAATCACGGCGGGCAATAATGGATGGCGTACAATGGCTGCGGAGGTTAGTTATGTCGAGCGCCGATAATACCGTTTTTTTTTTTAGGAAGGAGCGCCGAGAGAAGCGTGCACTTATAAGAGGGAAGAAAAGTAGGCTGCTCAAGGAGGTAGGGCAGGAAGCAGCTGGGGGTCTAAGAGAGGGAATTCGAGTCGTAGCTTAAGAGCCGCCTGGTTACGTTTTTTTTTTGGTGTTTGTGGAAGTGATTTTTGTTTGTGAAGTGTTTGAATAGAGTTGATGATGAATAAGCGATGATTAAATGTTCTAATTTAATTATATGCGAAAATTTGTTATCTACTGAATGTGATATCGTTAAGGTTAATGAATGGCTAATATTTTATGAAGATTTTTCATAATTAATTGCAGTCTGTTGGACTAATTTATTAAAGATAAAAAATAATATTAGCTTTTACGATTGAAAGTACTAGAGCAACAAACTGTAGACACAAGCTTTAATAAAATTAAAAGTAACGTGACTCGACTTCAAATTAGGCCAATATACGTTAATAAAAACAAAAAATGTTTTGATTTTGAATAACTTCTTGGAAACGTGAGGGCAAATTCATTAAATTATAAACGACTTTATTAGTCATTCGCAACAACAATTTATCAACAATATTACACATCTCCATTTAAAAATGTATAAATTATAATGCCTTTTAATATTAAACATATTTCCACTAATTATTTTGCTTTTAAAAATTTTATGAACAGACCTTAAATCAGATAAAATAAAAATAATTATTTTTACCCACAAAACGCTATATGCAACAGCGCAATACGATTTCAATTCGTCACCCTTACCTATTCGAAAACACACTTTCTTTCAATAACACGAAACAATCAAATGCGCGTCGCTCGTCACTCTCGATTCGCAAAACGCGCCCGGGTACAATAATCTTTTATGATCCGACCTACTTTTCTCTCAACGAATTTTTCCCTCCCAAACGCGAAGAGCGCGATTCGGCCCGCATTGTGCCCTCAGATTCGTTAAGACAGGAACGGCTCTCAAAGTCCCAAGGTGCGCGAGCGACTAAAAATAATTAAAGGACAATGTCGTTCCTTGGACAATTCGGTCTTGATTTTGTAAAGCCAGGCGCGGCACAAAGCCACCCCTCGATTCTCCCTCTGTCTGAAAGTATAAGTGTACTTGGGCAAGAGCAGCAGCTAGCCGTATTTTAGCCGGGCATATCGCTGCTGCTTGTCAAACTCTTGAGTCTCCTTCGCTCCCTTCGCTCCCTTTGCTCCTCGTACCTACGTGCTTTGGCTCGCTTTATTTATTTCCCTTCTTGCGCTCTTCGAGCCTTGCATACGTCTCCATTACTTATTCTCTTTTTCTCCTTCGTCTGTCACAATTATACGGTTATATGGCTTTTGTTGTTGTTTTAAGTAGGCAGTCGTACGTTTCTTGGCAGACTATGAATTATCGTATAAAAGATGACTGTAGGGTGCGTGGTAACGTGCCTGTGTTGTCGGTTGTTTAAATACAAGCAGCGTAGCAAATGAACAAAAATTTTAGTACAAAACTTGGAAATTATGATGTTATATATCATATTTAGTATATTATTATCTTAAAAATAAAAGGTTCAAATTTACAAAGACATCAAGTAAATTATGAAAAACTTCTTTTCTTAAAAAAGAAGTTTGTACTTATGTAATTTGACATCACAAAAGAACTAATTCTCTTTTAATTGCATACAATTAAAAAATATTAAATTACATTTTATTCTTTAGAATAAAACGTCAGTTAGCAATTTTAATCCATTTTTGCCAGAATATATTGTTGAAACTGTTTTGGTTTTGTTATAATCTGAAATCTCCAAAAATATGAGCTCTATACATAGGTAGATAAATATTTGATTCCAATACTTTTTTCAATTTTCATTTATTTTTATTATAAAAATAAAGCCTTTTCATTTTTACGTATTTAATATGAGTAATATAATATTTATTTATTTTCACTTTTAATAGTTAATCAGAAGTTAGGAACTTCAAATATTTTTAAAATTAGTCTTCATAATTTCAAAATTAGCGCTGAAATCGCCCCCAATGGAAATGAAAAGTATCTTTCAGACCGTTTGTAAGATTGACAGAAATAGAGAGACCTTTTGTGTTCTATTTTTACTTTTCCGAATGAAAAGTTAATAAAACTCGTTATATAGTAAAAAAAATAAAATTTGGAAAAAATTTTGTCTTTCTATGACCCTATAAAATAATTAAATATGATGTAATGCTAAATACTGAATTTCTCACAAAATACCATGAGTATAATTATAACAATTTACAAGCTCTTATAAATCATTGTATTCATCCAAAGTCATCGACTAAAGATTTCATCTAATCACTTACGGGAAGTACAATCCAAATATCCACAGACTTTTAAACAAACTTTGCCATCGCATGTCCAAATCAGATCCCTCTCAGATCGTTCGTATTATTTTATCCCAAAAAAGGAAAGTTCAAAAGATCCGCTGACCCGCTACTAAATAGATTTCTACAGCCAGCGAAAATAAACGAGAGAGCAGAGAGAGAAAAAAAAGAAAGCGAAACTCGGGGATATTTCCAGAAAGGTGACCGCCACATCCGTCCTCCCTTCGTCCGCCCTTCTCCGGCTTCCCGGTTCCTTCCTTCTGTGCGTCGCTTCTCTTCCTCCCCTCCTTATACATTTAGCGGGTCCGAGGCGACTTCCTCCAGGTGGCCGGGCGCATTGTGCCGTCTCGCGCAATTCGATCTCGAGGAGGCGGTTAGTCGGCCTTGCGCGACTACGCTAATGGACCAAAGTGGGATTCGAGGCACTATCGCGATGATATCTAGATTTTTGCGCTCTGATGGATTGACGAGGCGGGGAAGGGAGAAGATATAGAAGCGTGATTTTGAGATGAGGATCGATGTTTGTTTACAGGGAGACTTTTGTATTTCGTTGTGGATTTAAGGTACGCGGATGTTTGAAGTGATGCAGGTATTGTGATTCATTTTGAGTAACGCTGCTATTGTCAATTAGGATGAGCATGATTTTTATTGTTTCAGTTTTATATAAGGTAACGATGATTTCAAAACATTATAGGTTTTCCTTGTGGAGATGAATTAAAAAATTATCCAGTAATTAGCCATTTAGTAAGAGAATAGAACAAAAACAAACTAATTTATTGGCTATTTCTACTGGCAACTCATAGCTTTTTCTTGTCTAATAAGTAAGTAATGAAATGGAGAGGTAGCACACAATTTTACTCAAAAATGTTAAATAGATCTCTGTTGATATTTAGTAATGATATAAGTAGTTCAAAAACAATTAGTGTATCACAATTTTTAAATATTTAACCTTACGATCTTTGATTTTAATGAAAAAGTTTCTATTATTATTCACAAAGCAAAAAGTTACAAATAAAAGTTTGTTCAGGAATTTGAGGTTAGGTCAACTTAGGCCAAGAAATGTAAAGGACCGTTAAAAAAAAGCGTTTCATGCTAGATAAGAACTGGCGAGTTTGGTTTTTCATTTATTAGTTTTGTGGCTATTTCGACTATTAGAATTTTCAACAGGGTTCTAAAACAATGTTACTCATTAAATCGCAATAATTCTTAAATATCAAAGGCTCACATAGAAGAATTGTTATTTCATCTACATAATTCACATCATCAAAATCACTAAAACGAATAATGACCTAAACCTTTTTTTTTTCATCCCCAATACTCTCGAGCACATCATTAAAACTCGTGCGTCTTTCTTCAAGCTGCTGAAATAAAACGTTCCAGACCTCCGAGTCCCGAATAAACGCTTAATAAAGCATCAATTAAAAGCGAAATTAAAATCGATTTAATTACACATGCATCCCCCGAGTCCGAAGCAAAAGAAGAAAAAACTCGCCGCCGATTCCCCAGCTCCCTCTCTCCTCCGTATAATTGAACGAACGTCGGCGACGGCGCCCGGCAATCTGCGAATTCCAGAGCGCTCCTCGATCGGCCCTACATACACAGACGCTCGCTACGAGTGCAACGCACGCCGGTAAAAAAAGCAACAACGGCAGCGCGGCCGAAAAAAAAGAGCTATCCACAAAAGGGAGGAGAGAGTGAAGAAGATCCACTCATCGAGCCGTATAATTTCCATAACTCAAGCCCGGTAATTAGCGCGAGCGAGCGAGAGAGAGAGAGAGAGAGCCACATATGCGCGCGTGTCCTTTTTTCGCGCGCTTCCCCGAAAGAAAGGACCAGTTGCTGCTGGCCTGGCAGGTGGCGGCACAGGTATGTGCGCCTGGCACGCGCCTCGCCTTGATTATACGCCTCTCTGTCTGTCTCTCTCCTTTTTCTGCCTGTCTGTGTGTGCTCTCTCTCTCTCGCACGTGCATATGCGTGCACGGGACAATGCGCGGGCGCGCGCGCGAGCCGTGTAATTCAGCGGGCTGCTGCCGCCAGGGGGATGTTATCAATTGTCATAATTAACCGGTTGCGGGAGAAGACGCTTCCCGTGGATATGTGCGGGTAAGCTTGCCGCCCCCTCGCGGCTGCTGCCGCTGCTGCTGCTGTTGCGACGATGCCGTTGACGTTCTGCATACTGCGAGAGGGGCTCTTTGACGTGCCTGAAAACGATGAACAATGGCTCCTTGCGGGTATTCCTGGTAGCGTGCATGTATATGGCTGTGTTAAACCCGTAATAAGGTTTTTTGGAAGTTGAAAGTCGCTTTTTGAAAGGACGGTATGTCAAAGAAACGGTACTTGTGGTTCTAATTGCGAGAAATTGTTTTTTAATTTTTAGGGCTTTTATAAAATTTGTAAGATAGATTTGAGCTATAGTTTCTAAATCACATTTAAATTACGCTCGAAATTAGAGATTAAATTTATCGAAGCATTCCTATGTATAAAAGCTATAAAAAATTTCAAATAAACGTAGTAAGTTAATTCAGTAACGAAAATAACTCTAGCAACGGAAAAAATGTATCGAGTAACTTTTTTGATCATTAATATATTAAAGTCAAATATTTTTCTTGCTTCGAAAATAGATATCAGAAAATAACAATTTTTTGCTATATACTTTAACCCGTTGTTTTTATTGTTTTAAATGTATCTTTTATGATAAAAAGTTAAAATAGTTCGTATTTTTAAAAATTTTATTTAATAAAGTTTTACTATTTTATTGTAATCAGGAAAAGTAATATTCGTAAAAAGTAACAAAGTCAACTGAAATAACTTTTCATATTAAATACCCCATCTTCTCAATCTTATAAAGATATCAGCCTAATAATAAAGCAAATTTATCCAAATTACATTACATTTCCAAATTAATCGAATAACCTCCCAAAAAGTTCGCCATCATCCCCCTCGAAAATCAGCTATACGCAACGAAAAGATGACGCTTCAAGATTAGCCTCATTATACGCCCTACACCAGCCTCTCGAGGGTGTCCGTACTCGATTTTGGCTCTTTAATTCAAAGGCGCAGCATTAAGGGCTGCGCGGCAATTTAGAAATTTCCCTCCTGATTGCGTGCACTTAACGCGCGCGCGGGTAGAACTGTCGCATCGGGGGGAGAGAGAGTGAAAAGGATTTCCTCGGAAAGAAGAGGAAGCAGCAGCAGCAGCAGGAGGTTAGGCCGACGAGGGCTTCTTTATCTCGGCCAAGGGATCTTAATAGATCGGCCGGGGGCTCTTAAGAGTGCGGCCGTAATTAATAATTTAATTATCGAGCGAGCATCTTTTGGGGGCCCCACACCTGGAGCTCGCTCGCTCGCGCGCGGGCGCTCGGAGGCTGAAAACGAGAGATAAAGTTCCGGGGGCGACGAGGTATATCAGGGTAATTAACGAGCCGGCGCGAGAGTTGACATCGGCTTTCGGCCTTGTCGGCCCTTAACGACCTGCGCCGACGCCTCCTACTCTTCCTACGATGGTATGCCGCGTCGCTGCGCTCTCTCTCTTTCTCTTTCTCTTTCTATATGTGTCTTTTTCTTTCTGGCTCCTTCTTCCTATTTCACGCCGCGTTGAGGTATATGGGGGCACCCGGCTCTGACTTTTAACATTTCTGCGTGCGAGTTAGGTGAAGAGAGAAAAAAAGGAAGAGGGAGATCTGCTAATGAAGAATATAAGTAGTTAAAGTTAAACTAAATGAGTTTTTCATAATTATTTATTTATTATTACCAGTTAAGTAATCTTTAGAATATTTCAAATAATATGGAAGTATGATTACATAATCTGGGCTAGAAAATTTATTGTTTGACTCTATTTTTGACTACTTTAAGTTTTTCATTGGTGCAAAAGAAATTTAAACCCGCTACAGGGCCTTCGCTTGATACAAAACCCACCGCTGAAGCTACCTTAAACAGAATCTTTTAGAAATACTCCTATCAGAGTAAGATGTAAGTTTCTTTAACATTATTAAAGTGTAGGCAAATTCGACTTCTTTGATTTCATTCAAAGAATTCTTTAAGTCAAAACATATGCGCGATTTATATTCGACATTTGTTACAATATCAAATTTTAATAATTATTATTCCCATTTTTTTGTATACAAATACTTTTACCAATTCTATAATCAATTAACAAAGTAGTGCGCAAAGCTTTCACTGAACCCCATAGAAAATTGGAATATATTATCCAATATTACCTAACATAAAATATTTCATTTTCCCAACCGAAGCAAAAAAATTCCATCATCCACTTTCTATACAAACATCGATGCATGCTTATTTCGTTTTTTTCCTCTCCCTCCCTCTCTTCAAGATCCTCTTCTCATATTACCATCGGAATAAGCCGATGCGCATAAACTTGCGTAGACGCAAGATTAAAGTGCATCCTAAAAATAGAGAAAGAAAGAAAAAGGATACAGAGCCCCAAAGCAAGCGGCAGCCCAAGAACGCAGTCTCCCGAGAAAAAGGCGCCGGGGCAAAAAAGCCCGCGGCACGAGGGGGGGAGGCTGCTTTCCAATGATTTCCTGAAAACGCGATTCCAATATCATTCTCCCGCTGCTTTTATCGCAAATATGCCAATACGCGCGTATCATTTCTCTCTCTCTCTCTCTCTCTCTCTCTCTCTCTTCCCTCAGACTATCTCCCGGTAAAAATTTCCTCGGCCACTGGCCGCTATAAAAGGATAACAGCGTTATATTGACATAATTTTTTCTCTCTCTTTGTTTCAGGTAAGTGCAGTGGCTGCTTTTCTGAAAGCTTCGCTCTTTTCCCGATGTACACACACACACACACACACATGCGCTCGAGGGAGGATCTGGTCAGCTCCGGGCTTTTACACGATTGCGATATTTTTATATATACGAGTGCACACGGAAGCTATGGGAAAGGACAAGCGCGACTCTTTCCTCTCTGCTTCTTCCCGCAGTGCAAAAGCTACGAGCCGGAGTACGGTAGGTGGAACAAACAAGGGCATTAGTTTTGCCGGGCGGACCAGAAAATTGAGGCGCCCTGTAAGCTGGGACGCGAAAGTTTATACCGCTCAGGGCTGATGTATTGAGTGTGTTTGTTAGGCGGAGTGTATTTTGAACGATTGGTATATGGAAAGTTAAACGCGTTATATATTATTGTATTGAGGATGACAAGAGATATATTGGTTATTACAGTAATCAGTATAATATTATTTGCGATTATTTTTAAAATTGAAGAGAAATAAGTTGTTAATATGTGTTAGGGAATAATTTAATACCTCGAAATAGAATGTTCCTGTCATTGCGGACTGTATAAACAGTTTTGAGCTTTTCAATCAAGATTTAATGAAATCAATCAGTCCATTATATTAGTTTAAGTGTTCGAATCTGATTACTTATTGAGAATTTATTAACTATTTTGATCGTCGGTAGAGGAATATTCAGTTAGCTTACTAATATTTAGCTAGATTTGTTAATTGAGAGTAAGGTAGATGCAACCATAATTTAGTTAAAATCTGTTTTTAAAAATTTTGGCATCGAGAGTCCCTAACTTAGAACAGCTTTTTCAATAAATCATATCACAAAATAGGTTCAGTATCAGAGATATATTTTCGCATTTCCTGTAATAAATGTTGAAATATTCAAAATAGCTGAAAATCATCATCAACACTGTCTGTCTAAGAATAATAAGATTGTGGTTGCGGCTGTTAACTAGAAACCAAGTTAGAAATTAATCAGATCAATCAAAATTAACTATGTAATAATTAGCTACGGTGATTATTAGATTTTGATAAATCCAAAAAACCTTCAAAATGATAGTTTGAGCTATTTAGTTTCATTATTCTCTGTTTGTCTACATAAGGAAATTTTCGATCTCGCAATTCCGTACTTCCATCCACCAATGACCACATCGCCATTCCGTCAACGACCAGCAATGGACGCGCTCATTACGAAACATCTGGAGGCCTTTCTTTTCAGAACCTATCTCGAAACCGCCGTTACTCTCACAACAGAAAAAAAAAAGAAGAAAACCAAGCACGACAAAAGCCTCGCAAATTGCGGTAGGCGCGCGCGCGCACATGTTAATACGAAGGCGGCAATAAATTTCCGCGGAACACAGGTAACGCGAGTCGGAAAGATGGCCCGTGGTCGATTAAACGGCTCTGGTACGCGAGGCACGCTATGTGGCGTGCCTGCTATATATACCCCCGACTGCCAGCGCGTAGGCATATATCAAAGGACCGATTGCTGACGAGGTGTGTACGCGTCTCTCCGCTCGAGACTCGCGGCTGGACTCGTACAGTCAGCCCATTGTCTCCCGTCGCAGGCTGGATCGATCACCGTAACGCCCCGATAAACGCTGCAGCGCGTTTAGAGAGCCAAGTTTGCACGCGACACAACGACGATCTTTTGATAAGCGGTGTAGGTGGCTCTTTTGATGCGCTCTTGGGAGGATCCGTGTTTCAGTTCCGGAGCGCTGATGAAATTTATGTTGATTTTATTTTCAACTAAAATGAATCAAGCATTATCTTTGCGGACTATCGCGAGAGCATTACGAGCTGCCGGCAGTTTTTCCGCTCGGCTGGCCTCGGCTCGAAACGAAACTTTGTTTAACGGCGCGCTGTGGTGTTTAAGCATAACTCACGCTTCTGAATTTGTAAGCGCGATTGTGCGCGATTAATTACCCCCCTCCCCCTGATAAATGAACCGTTTGTCACAAACCATTAACC
>UELX01001016.1:0-53421 GCA_900480035.1 Eupelmus urozonus
AAGTTAGAAGACTTTAAAAATCGGATTTTTCGAATGTATTAGTACATAGTCTTGTAGCAGCGTATGTTTTTATTTTATACATTTTCATACTTTTCATAGTTCTGCCCGATATTTTTACATAATATTTATTAATATTTAGTGTTTTGTAATATTTTATCAAATATACAATAGATAATTGCCTTTATTCACTTTTTTTTTAACTTAATATGAAAAAATATCTCTAAAAGTAGGTGGGGCCCTTCAAGGCCTTTATTTTCTCCCCTTTGCGAAAGCGCGTCCTTAAATTTTTTGTAATCAAAAACAATTTTCTCTTTTTTATTATATTTTTTAAGTAGGGCGTTACGCTCTAAATCAAAAAGTGCACAATATGGAAGTGAAAAATTTAAAACGTACATTTTAATCTTTATAAGAGTTTAAAATATAGGTTTTAATCCTTAAAGTAACTTTCAGGTGTAAATGTAGGTTCTAAATCAATATTGTACCATTATTGTATCAATTATTTGTCTCAGCAATATTTTATAGATATTACAGCAACATAACTGTATAAATATTATATGGATTGTACCAACATTGTGCTAGTATTGTAGCAGTATTTTTTAAATATTGTGACAATATAATATATAATAAGCTCGTAGTCGATTTTTGTATACTACTCTTACTTTATATTAGAAATTTGTTAATTTAACATTGTATATATTTTCATGATATTAAATTTAGTAAATAAAAATTACTTCATGAATCAAAACTTACATTTTGAACGTTCATGAGGATTAAAATGTATGTTTTAAACTTTTTACTTCCAGATTTCGCACTTTTGAGCTTAGAGTGTAGGTTTTCACATGTTTTTAGAAATATGAGGTAATTTTTTCCAAATATTCGATCTCTATTTAAGTAAAGGCGAGTTGAAAACCGCGATAAATTTTTGTCATTCCAAATCTCTGTCTAATCGTTTTTTTTTTGCATATAACTCCGTATCTATAATTATGTATGAAACCGGAACCATTACGCAATACCGTTGATTCTCCTTAAAACCAATCGTCACTTTAAATAATAGCTCCATAATTTAAAACAATTAAAATTAATTAAATACATTTCCAGACAAATTTCAAAGTAGACCTACACGCCAAATCTGCAAAACAATTCTGCGAAAATTCAAAACATTCCCCAAAAAACAAGTAACCTCAGAGAAACCCAATACCCACTCCTCGAAACTAATCCCCCGGCAGATCCAATTTTTCACCCAGCCCAACCGAAACATCCAAACCTTCAACCATCCGCGCTCATCACCCAATTAGGCTCTCCTAAAAATTCCAAATCCCGCGCACCACCCGAGCGCTCCGAAGATCCTCGCTGATACGCGGGGCCCGCCGCCAAGATAAATGCGCGGGCCCCGCGCGCAAAAAATAAACAAGCTCCCCCGCGTCCTTGGGTCGGTTGATCCTCGGATTAATAACTTTTGCATACACACGCGCCGAAGACAAATCGTCTTTGGGGACCGGCCGAATGACACACGCAGTCGTGTATATATACATCCTCCTGTGAGGAGAGAAAGAGCGCCCCCCGCGAGAGAGACCGCATTCCTCTCCCAAGCTCTGTTCTCGCTGCGAGTCCTGGCTTTGATATCTTCATTTTGGCCGCGATCGTAATTCAAAGAGCTCTAGGGCAGGGTGTGAGTGTTTGTGTCTGAGAGTGTCGCGAAAATTTGGGATTTTGGGAGAGGAGAAGGGAGATGCTCGTGGATTTCTATTTTGGGAAGAGAGGAATGCGAAATTTTCGGCCCGAGAGCTGCTTGGAGAGGACGGAATTTCGGGATTTCGGATTGTTAGTTGGATCGCGGCGACAGGTGGAATCGGAATGAGGAAATTTTAGCGGTGCTTTGGATAGCCCGAGAAGGCGTGGTGGAGCAAGTGATGATGCGGTTTGGTTGATCGGTATCAAGGTCTAAATTTGAGATTATGCAAATTTGGTATTTTATGATTTTTGTGGAATAAAATAATTATTAGAACAGACATGGGGCTCTTATTTATTTTGTCGTTAAAAAGTTAAAAATATACTAAAAATTTTCTATTTTATTACAGAAGAAAAATAAATTAAAATCTCTAATTTATTAAGTACTAAATATACTTTGAACGGTTACCTTAACACTTGATAATTATTGAATTTCACACACAACCGTCACTTCAATTAGCTAAACTTTACAACGACAACCTATCCATTTAATTCTCAATTAGAAAATCAACCTACATTACGAATCAATTACCCGGAAAAAAATCGCCAATCCAGTATCCATAAACGTCTCCTCGTAACAAGTCGCATAACGCCTCTAACATACACCTCGCAACACCTAAAAATCCAAAAGCTTCGAGCAGAAAATCTCCGGACGTCCCCCCGACGTCTTAATTAACTTATAACGAAGAAAATTAATCGTCCCCGCGGCTCTTAACAAATTAACACGCGAAAGTTACGCGGCGAATTAATATTTTTCATCCTCGCGGCGCGGCGAGGATCGTTAAAGAGCCGGGGCTTACATACCTGAGCCGCGCGCTCGGCGAAGAAGCAGAGGAAGAGGAGGGAAGGCAAATTCACTAAGCAATATTCGGGACCGCCGCGGCGGCGGCGCGGAGCCGGCAAACTTTGTGGCTCGCTCTCCAGCGAGAGAGCAGCCGAACATAACATTGATTTAAGCCCCCGACCTTACGAAATACTCGGGGGTAATGCCGCTGAGCGCGTGTAGCGCGCTCTGATGATTATAGTGAGCCGGGAGAGGCGCGGCGAAAAAATGAGGAAGAGAGAGAGAGAGAGAGGGAGGTGAGAGGAGAAGGAGACTTCAGAAGCCGGGGAGAATGGGTGGAAGAAAAATTGAGAAGGGACAGAGGCAGGGAGGCGCAGGAGAGAAAGACAGATGGAGGAAAAAAGAGCTTTTGGTTGTTGCTGTGGGATTTTTACAGAATGTTTTATGGTTTAGACTAATCTTTTTTTTAAGGAACATTTTTGCGGAAGTTTGAAGTTTTGATGCTTATGTTAAAGATGTTTGTCGATACACTTTTTACACAAAAAGTGTCTGAAGCGATTTTAACAAACATGCATTACGGATTTGATTACTGTGTTCAGAAAACTTAGGCCAGATAAATAAACTGAAAAAAAAATATTAAGTATTTTTATTTGGATAACATTTAATATGTATTTATTTAAGTTAGATAATATTTATTTCCTTTAAAGAAAATAAATTTACTTTTAAATCAATGTTTAAACGAGTTTACTAATTGTTGTCGAATTCAATAAATAATATTTATTAAAAAGTACTAATATAATATCTATAAATATAAAGTTGCCTTCATAACATTTCATTTTAGTTCAATGATAATAATTAATAAAAATCTTCTTAAATTCCATACTTTAACCATCTTATTTACTAAATCCAACACTAAACCGTTAAAAATTCCTTAAGTCCAAGTCACCAAATAAAAAGCATCCACAAAACCCCATCCCACACCATCTCCCAATCCCCCAACCACCCCGTACAATCTATCACTTCACACTCTCCCGAAAACCCCTTCCTTATTTACAACTTACTAAAAAATCCCACGCTATCTCAAAACACGCCATTTAAATTAAACCAAAACCCGCGCCAACAGGTTTAGCAACAACCCGCGCCAAAGAGCTACATCCACAGTCCCTCTCTCTCTCTCTCTCTCCCTCCGCTCTCCAAATCGGCCGGACGAAGCATGGAGAGGGACTACTTGTCCGAAAACCAGCATTACCCTCACCTACATCCGCAGACGGAGAAAGCAAAGCCGCGTCGATTCCCCTCACAACTACACACACACAAGAAAGGGGCCTCGCTCGCTGCGCGCCGGGGCTGTAAATCCCGGCGCTGATTAGAGGTCGGCGCAGCGCCGTCTCGTTACCTATACAACCGAGCGGCCGAAAAGGTAACGAGGAAAACGATTACTACTTGCCACGCGCGCGCGCGCTCGATTTCTGTATGTGCGCCTGTGCGGGTATATACAATGGGAGCGCGAGAAGTACTTAGGCGCGGTTATTAGGCCTTATTAGCCAGAAAATTGATTGTTGAACGAGGGCGAAGGAATTTGCTTAAGGATCCGAGGGGGAGGGGAGGAGGAAGTGCCTCGTTTCTGTTTTTTTTTTCTCTTTTGGTTGGGAGAGTTTTTTGTCGGAGTACCGAGAGAGCTAAATGCCTGCTTCGGGTGCGAGCTTCGCGAGCGGAGATCGGCTTAATTATTGGATGGCGAGCGGCTTTTTTTGAGGAAAATGGGGGCGTTTTTGGCTCGTAAATTTCTGTTAAGTTGGGCTTATTTACGAATTTGTCGGTGGTAAGTTTCGTTGACAGGCGATGTTTTTTAAAAATTGGGGTTTTATTGTTGTGGTATTTGCAAAAGCTGCAGTGAAACTGTTAAATAATAATAATGATGGATCAGAATATAATGCAATAACTTTCAAACACTTGCTCTTCTTATTTTCACAAAACTCCAACAAGATTCATAACAGCTTAAACATGATTCGCTCGTCATTAAATCAACACCTTACCATTCCCTAGAAACCATTCCCCCACCCACAACGAACAATACGTCAAACTTTCAACACACTAATCCACTATTGTTTCGCAAAAGCCACCAGTTCAGTGGCGACACTCGTCCAAGCAAAAATGCAGCTATCTGCACATTCTCAGACGCTATCCGCTTGTCTTTCGCGATGCGCGATCGCGTTTCTACGATACTATATATCGTATACTACGCCTTGTAAAATAGTATATACACTCACGTGCATATCGGCCTGTTTTCTGCGCACTCGGCGAATATCAGTGGATAAAGAGACCTGGGATGTATAGCTTTATAGAGAATCGCTCGATTGCACCAATCGGTTGTGTAATTTGTCCTGTCGATCAAAGACCTTTAAACTTTGAGACATGTGCTGCTTTGGTTATTGCGCGTTTAAATGCCAGCGGAGTTTTTGGTGTAATATGAGAAGGGAGTAATGACTTGGTTGCAAGAGTTTAATTTGATGAGAGGTATTGGAAGCCAATGAACTGTTAATTTTGCGCAGTGTGTAGTTTAGGTGGGTTGCGAAAGAAATGTTTTGTTTTTAAGTTTTCTTTATGAAGTATTTAAACTTTGGAGTATTTAAACTTGGAGAAGTTTGGTAGTTCTGAGAGAAAAGGAATCTTCGAGCTCGATGAATTATAGATAATAATCGTAAATCTAATAAACGCAAGCATTTGCTATCCAAGATTACCATTTCCATTATTTTGCCAGCTATTGTACCTGAAAATAATGTCTCAAACAGTATAAATTTACATCCAAACGCTGTCTTAACCAACCCATTTTTTCTCCACTTCCTCCTCCTCCCCTCAACATCCCATCCTCTCTCAATAATCCCC
The DNA here is from genome assembly GCA_900480035.1 of Eupelmus urozonus. Lineage (NCBI taxonomy): Eukaryota > Metazoa > Arthropoda > Insecta > Hymenoptera > Eupelmidae > Eupelmus > Eupelmus urozonus. Next base: position 5,399 of record UELX01001016.1, read on the forward strand.
CAATTTATGCACTCTTCCACATTGTTTGCCTTCCTGCTCTTCTCCACGTCCGAGCTACTTTTTAAAAAATTAGTCCAAGAAAAAACAGCAGCTCTGTTTGGACTTTATTGCTCCTCACGTATAGCGTTCGCATTCTTCCACGACCTGGGACGTGCCCTGAAACTTTTCCCTTGGCCCGCTACCTCCCCGGGACTCAAGGACCTAGACCCTTTAAATCCAGGGCACCTTTTTTCGGGATGCATCCGCCGTAATATGGAAATGGGTTCCGTTTGAGATGCTAACTGTCTGGCGGATTCTTTCTTTTCTAGCCGCCGCGACCTTACCTTTTTTTGTTGGGTGATCTTTGCTTAAGGGATGCGCGGGCACCGTTAAGCTGTTTGGGTGGTAACTGCGTGAGAATTGGTGCAGAGTGAGCTTTTGGGCTCGAGTGGTAGAGGCTGGTTTTATTGGGTTTTGGATTGCTTAATTGGAAGGAACTAATGGGGTATGAGTTAGCAAGTTTGAATGATTTTAATTTTGCATTTTGTTATTGAAATTTTAAACTGTATTTTAACTATAACGTTTTGTGCTTAGAAAAAATGTAAGTTCTGCAGAATTCGTTGTATTTAATTTAATTTCCTTAATTTGCAGTGGCAATAACTGAATATGTTAATATTTAGTATAAATATTTCCGCAATACAATTTTGTACACTTTATTTATACAAAAAAAGAAAAAAAATTAAGTTCTCACAATCTCTCTAATTTTTTTTCCTTCCAAAATTCGAACAAACTCCCTCAGCACCACGGTCACACGTAAAAATTTTAGCAAAATCATTATTATCATTGACACCGCACTCGCCTCTTTCCCCCCTTAAGCAAACACAGCCAGTAACTCAGGCGCGTAATATTCACAATTTTACGGCCAAGGCGGAAGCTTGCACCTCTATTGGAAAAAGGAAAAGTCCTTTTCCATTATCCGATCATCCGGTAAACGCTGGGCTAGGCGCTCGTGAAATTGAAGTTATGATTGTATAGGACCCTGGGAGTCGTAAATATTCGAGTGTTTGGAAAGGACGCCGGTGATGGGCCTCGTAACTTTTCAAAGAGGGCCCCGGGAAAACTCCGGCCGCCGCTTCTGTGGTGCTCGCGTGCACATAAAATTTTCCGTAAATGACAAATTTATTTTTTATCGTTGTCCCATAAATATTATAAAAGGTCTCACTAAAAAGTAAATAAAATCCACTTTATAGAGTTGCGTGCGTTTTATTGCCTCTTGGAGGCGCGTTAGTGAGAAAAAGAGGAGCTAATAGACGGCAATTAGAATATTTTACGATCGTAATGATTTTAAATGAATAAATGAGAATAAACTTACGTTTAGTAGCTAATATATTTAATATGCATTTAATAATAAATTTCAATTGCAAATAAAATGTTTGTAGAAACAAATTTGTATTGAATATCGTTATTATAGAAATAATTTATTACTTAGTAAGATGAAAAAAAGACACGTAACCTTTTTTCTTACTACATGTGCTATTTTTACATCTAATGGTACAATTGTAAAACTTTTATTATTTAAAAAGAATTTGAAAAACTTACTTAATTATATATTTATTCGTATTGACTGCGTGTATATTTATTTCAATTACCCATAAATATTTTAACTTAAAACTCTTCGTAACTATATTTGGTTTTGCAAAAAAACGTTATAAGTTGTGGAAAATATAAGAAAGTATTTTTTAAAAAACCGCTTAGTTGTTTAGTAAATTGTTAATTTTTTGTATATATTAGGATACCTTGGCTACGTTAATTTGCGATAATAAAGTTTGCAACACTTTTTGTTTAGATTGTTTTGTTAATAAAATATTTGTTTTATAAACAATTTCAAATATTTCGTATTTTGTAAATTGTTAAAATATACATAAAATAAAGAACAGTATGTGAATTTATTAAAAATGTTTAAAAAAATATTTTGTGGTTTTGTGATGCAACTCAATCAGATATTGCATGCAAAACATTTGTATCTCAGAGAAATGAATTGAATATTTTGTGTCCAAACAAGTCAGATTTTTATAATAATATAATTTCAAGGTCTGGAGAGTTAAATAGAATTTTCTTTAAATTTTAATGATTACTGTTCGTAAAATATCGACTAAATTACGTAGAATTTTTAACTGTGTAAGATTCTGTGTAAACTACGAAATGTTGTTACCGGAGTTCTCAGACTTATCGTAACTGTAGTGCCATGATTAAAGTAGATACGCAGCAAATAAAAAATCAAAAAAAGCATTTTGATAAACATTATTCTTCTTGTTGAATAAAATTTGATTTAAGAATTAATAAAAAATTGTAATATTTTTGGTAAAATCTAATTTACACAAATTATAACTTAAAAAATTTTTAAATTCCAACAAGTCTCCCTAATTATTAATTAAATAACTATTTCTCAAAACATAAATTCATGCATCACAGAAGATTATTTTCTATTTTGAACTGTAACTTCAATTTTATATTTATTACTGTCAATCTTTCACCTACTTTTGATCGAAGAGCAACTTTCCCAAGACATGCCCGCAAAAAATTCGATTCCCCGTACAACCCATCACTACACAACAAAATAAAAACGTCATGAAAACTCCGTCGCCTTTCCAAAAAACCAAAAATCATCCGTCACAATAAATCTTCAAAATTCGTAATGATCTATAAAATTGCAAAAAATCACCCCTACCACTCTCCCCCAACCCCCTTTTCCAAAATCCATCCCAAAAAACCATCTCACCCGGCAACCGTCCGATATCCCAAAAACCCTACACCTCAGCACCTAATAAAAATAAATCTTTATTAAACCAACATCCCTCGCAGCAAAAAAAAACCCGCCGCTCCGAATTTCAATAGAAAGGCCCGAAAAAGCAACAGGCAAAAAAAGCAGCCTTCATCGATCGCAGGAGTCGTTACGCGCTTAAAGACTCACCTTTTCACGTTTAATAACTATTAGACGGAGAGAGCGAGCGAGATCAACGGGCGAGCAGGGCAAGACGAAGGGTGAGCAGATGTTTTCTCATTGTCATGCTAAGGCGCGCGTCGCCGTGTATATGCGTGTGTGTGTGTGTATGTCTCCGCCGACGTCGCTGAACCCCCGAGCCGCGTGCAGTTGCACCGGCGAGACTATGGATATGTGTAACGTCTTTTACCGGTGAGCGAGACTTGCTGGCTCGCTGGTTTACGTATGTAGATGGTTGGCTGTGTAAGCGCGGACTCGCGTGAAAGCGTTAGCGTATATATGCGTGCGTGAGTTAGAGGGATCGGCAATTAAGGTGGTCGAGGAGAGAAAGGGGCGAAGTTTGTCAACGTTTTTTTGGCGGTAGGAGAGGGTTTTTTGGTGGTTTTCGGAGTGGTTGTGATGAATAAATAATTTTTTTTTGGAAATTTGGGATGGTTAATTATTTTACGTGTGGTTGGAATTATATAATTATTAATTATTTGATTAATTCTAAAGATTCAATAATAAGTTTTGTTACTGCCTTTACGCTTTAAGTGATAGTGCATTTTTACTGGCTGAATATTAATATAATACACTATTTTTTGGTTAAACAAAAATAATGGTATCTAATATCTTGATTTTTCACTTACAAAAAGGCAATGCCCTACTTTCAAACTCTATAGGCCTATAATTACGTTTTAAGCATGCAATATGCCGACACTTTTATTAATTACGGCGTGTTTCTTTTTCTTGAAGGAACCACCCTTGCCTGCTTGAACATATGGCGCATACGGTAATATGTACTTTACTAGCGGGCAGTACCGTATTCCCCCTTCAAAGTACTTCTCCTTTTACACTGTAGATGAAAGCCGGCAATTTACTTACAATTTGCTGTTTGAAACATATTTAAAAGTAAATTAATGAGGATGGTATTGAAGGTGCTGTTATTTTTATCGCGTATGATATTTTTAGCTTCTAAGAAAATTATAGGATTGGGAAAGTAATGGATCGATATTGAAATTGAGAAAACTTTACTGTTTGGTATATTTGCTGCGTTGCGCAACAAGTTTATACAACAAGCATATAAAAAGAATATTTATTTATACTTTTTTTAAGCAGAATAAAAAAATATTAAGAAAAAAATTAATGAGATTTATAGTGTGAAAAAAATGCTATAAATACGTTAAGAATTTTTTCTTAATACTTGATTGCTTTTTAAAACGTTGAAGTACAATATAAAAACTCTCGTGTTTAGCTCCCCGCAAAATTTTGTTACTTCGGTTATTTTTTGCTCCATATATTGACAGATAGTTGTCACTTTTACACAGCTTCAACATGCTCTTATACAGTACACGTTTTTCATGTGAATTTTCCGAATTCGATTGACGTCCAGTCGAAAAAATGAGAAGATAGATTTGCCGTACTTTGTAAAAAGTAGAGCAGGGCTCTCTACAATACATCATTACGTTTAATATATCGTCAGTCAATGCTGATGCCAAATGTTACTAATAGCGACCACAAAAATGTTCCACATTTCGTGATCGATTGACAGTAGTAAAAAGGGGAGCTCATGACGACTCTGACTGAAATTTAGCAAAAAAATGTGTTGGGTCTAGTTTTACTTGTTGAAAGCGTAAAACATTAAAAAAAAAACTAAAATATAAAAACATTACGCAATTAAAATGATATTGTGTAACATTAAATAATATTATTTTTAACGGACCATTGAATTTAAAAATTCAAAAATGCGTAAAAATAATAAGATTTTAATTAGTTTATTTTTTCTTTCGATTTATAAATAATATTTTTTATAAAATAATTATTATTTATATTATAAATATATAATATTTTTTTTAGATACGTTAATAATAAGTTATCAATATCAATTTAACTAAATGCAAATTTTATTCTGAGAAAATAAAATTAAATACATAAATTTTTCCCAAACTAAAATATCAGCAGGAACGTACACGAACAGTCTCCCTCAGCAATCAAATACAAAATCAATGAAAAATCAAAGCTAATTTCCAACTGCCATAAAATTCGGCGACAAACACCCTCGCCGACAATCTCCTACACCCATTAACAAAGTCAGCATCCGCCAACCGAAAAATCCCCAATCCCCACATATATAACCTCATAAGCAACGAATCTCTACATCGGCTTAGCGGGTGGACAATAGCAACCCACGCTCATACCTCGCCATCATTGATCTCTTTAAGCGTCGTAAAAACGCTTAATTCGCGCCGCAGCCCGGCTTCCTTTCACCAACCCTCCAGAGCGCCAAAATCTCCTATAACTCACAAAGCCGCTGCTGGGGGGGTTGCTGCACTTTCGGCCCTCTCGCGAGACGCTGAATAAAAATCGCAGCTGCCGTCTCGTTTCCTTCCTCTGCGCTTGCCCAGAGCGTCTCCATTGTACTTCCAGACGTTTTGTTCCTGCGGGGCCCTATTGTCAAGCGGCGCGCGCCGCCGGCGACGTCTGGTGCAGCGGGTGACTTTCTTGCCCCGACGCTTGCTTTTTTTCTGGCTTGGTGAAGTTACTATAGGGGATGGAAACGGCGAGCGCAGGGGGGAGGAAGAAATTGGGTTTTGAGAAGGCGGATGATTGAAGGGAGCGACGAGCCTCGAATTAAAAGTCATCGAATCGAGAGGGCGAATTTTTTTTTTAGTTTCTTAAGGTTGGATGGAGGGGGAGAGATTGAAGGAGTCGCGGGGGGTTTCTTATGCTTTTGATTTTTCTTTTGTGCAGGAATGTTTTTTCGACGTTTGGACTTTGGTGACTTTTGAATGTAGCCGAGTTTGAGCGGGGCACGCGTCTGCATATGTATATGATGTGAATAATGTACTTGCGCGCTTTTGTCAGATGTGGACTGGAGTCTTATTGTAACGGGCGGAAGGTTAGTTTTTCGTGTGCTGCAGGGCGGAAGCGAGCGTTTCTTTTTAAATGTTTTTGTATATTGATGAGGTGAGTTCAAATTTGTGTGATCTGTGACTTGTTAGAACGGTTGTACGTTTCGGAGAAAGTTTTGATGTAACTGGGAGCTTTTTTAGAAATTTTTTTTTATTTTCGTTTGTAAATGGATTGTTTGCTATGAAACCACTTAAATTATTATACCATAACAAATTTCAATGTAACGTATTTTTATTCGCAGTTCAAAAATTATGTTATTTTAAGAAAATATAACGTTATTGTAAAAATTTAATATACTTTAAACTTTGTACATATATTGAATTATTATCAAACTTCAATCTCCCACAGTTTCCAAATAATAATACTTCCCCCATACACTTCAAGATACCTCCGATAAAACAAACTACCTTTATCACTCCCGCACTAAAAATCCTCTCCATCACCAAAAACCCGGAAAAACTACCTCCGCCACACCAGATCCCTATCTCCCCATCATCCCTCCAATAACAATCCAACTCCGCATCAGTCCACCTCTCCCACTCCTTACCTCAAGGCGGGTGGACGCTTTCCTACAAAAAAAAAGAAAAACCATATCCATACGCATATGTCACGAGCGTCGCGCGCGCGCGGGACGCGTGCCAGGCACACCTGCTTGTCTCGGGGGTTGGCTCTCGCCTCAAGACTCCCTGCTTAAGAAGCAGCACACCTGGTGCCTATACACATATACCCAGGCGCGCGCACGTGCGAGAAAGACAGCCTCGTGGGGGTAGCCGCGCGCGCGCAATAATGCGGGAAAGCCGAGGAGGAGAGAAATTGAATAGACGCGTAAGAGAAAGAGAGATGAGGAATGATCGAGAGGGTAGCTGCTGCTGCAGGGTCAAGGCGAAGAATACCGGGAGTCATTAAATCGCCGGCGGCCTAGCTATATACAAGAAAACGTAACATCGACACCTGGCACGCGTCGTCCAGCTCTCTCTCTCTCTCTCCCCACCTTTGAAGACACAGTTGCCTGTATGTGTATAACGGATATATAAGCGCGCCTATATGGCCATTGAAAAATCTTGAAATATAGCGGGCTACCGGCTCGTTTTCTTGGTATAAACGTTGCGTACAATGTTTCCGCTCACCCTCGTTACTCTCCTGCCTGTTGACTCGAGAAATTTTCCGTACTTATTGATTGAGAGCCGTTGGTCAGTTCCGCGCGACTGGCCGCTTTTTCGTGCGGGGGAAAATTTACGGAGGAGAAAATCGGACTTTCTTTCAGAGTCTGTATATAGAGCTCAATGACGCGCCTCGCGTTTAGCGTTTATTTATGACCACGCGGGAGATGTGTGTAATTGAGCGGGTTTTCGAGTTTTTATGGCCGGCGATTAAGCGAGGCTGGTGGATACAGAGAGATTTTCTTGGGGGATTCGAGTGGTTTTCTTTGAGACTTTGTCGGCTGACGCGGGGTGTAATTGCCGCGGCGCCTTCGATTTTTACGATTTTTGGATATGGATTTTACGGCGGGGATTTTACGAGGAGAGTGTGTGTTTGGGTGGTTATGCAAGTAATAAAAGACGTTTATGATACAAATATGGGACTTTCGCGGGGTTATTAAATGGAGGCCGTGAGTGTAATTGATATTGTATATTGGGTTTGGGATTTGAGTGGTTTGGAGGAGGAGAGAAATATTTTTGGGGGTTCGTTAAGTTTGGAATTTTATCGGGTTTGATTAAAATAAATAAGATTTTAAGCTCGTTATAGCGATGCTTGTATTTAACTTGTTGCCAAAGTGGCGGATTCAAACGTTTATTTTTGAAATTTCTTTAAATTATATATTCGGACTTTTTTATCCCCTTGAGTAAAAAGGTAACGGAAAAAGGAATCTTATTATAAGGATGAATTTACGACGGTTTGCAATAAAATTTGTAACAGCTATCATAAAATACCCTAGGGAACTGTCGCTCCTGACAGTAATTAACAATAAATACCGATAAACGTACCAAAATTTGCTCCATTCCTCCCTAACCACCCAACTAAAAAAACCTAATCCACACGTTCTAAACCATTTTTTCCACAATCCCTAATCATAACTTATCACACCTCTCCAAAAAACCTACTTTCCCTAAAACTACTTAAACCGATCAACAACCATCCCAGCACCTCTTGCACCTAAACAAAAAAAAAAGACCAGACTCACCCCCTCCCCATCCCATCCCATAATTCTTCCACGCATCTCCCCTCCACTATTTAAAAAATTCTTCACAAACTTCAAACAGCTCTCCTAACGTACTCCGCGCGCAACAGGCCGGCTCTCTCGTCCAATGCGCGTGTGTCGCGCTTATAAGATCCTGGCTCCCTTTTCACAAACTTGTCCCCTCGGCTCTCGCTCTTGCACTTCGCGATCGATCGCGTTCCGTTGACTTTACCGTTGAGCCTTCGCGCGCGTAACCGTCGCCGTCTCTTCCAACAGTCGTCTTCTCTCGCACACGCGACCAACCCTCCCTTCTCCCTTGAAAGGAGAGCGAGCTGTGTGCGAGAGGTAACCGTCTTGAACATAAGGCAAGAGAGGCATCAGGTATATATACGTGTGCTTTTATTATGTTTTAACCGGTAGGATGTAGACGCGTGCTGAGCACGCGTCGTGCGGGCGGTCAGCGCGTGCTGTCTTTTTTTGGTGGGAGGTGAGAGGAAGGTGTCTTGAGGGGGAGATGGCCTCGTTTGCATTTTCGGCTCGTGGGAGGGTTTGATGACGGTTTTTCCGCTTGGAGGGTGTAGGGAGAGTTGGAGGAGTTTGGGGTTTTTAAGGGGTGCTTTGGGTGGGCTGATGTTTGATATGGGGTTGAGGTGAGGTTGGGTTTGGGGTGGTGGAGACGGTTGGTAGATTGATTAAAATTCTGATGATTTTTTGGATAAGGGATAGTTGCTCTTTACTGAATTCAGGAGAGATTTTAATGATAAATAACCTGTTTGATTAATTGAATATTATAATAATAAGAAATTAAAATTTAGTATAAGTTTTTTGGTTTTTTGAAAAAACGATAAGAGATATTAAAAATATTCTCCATCTAACAAAAAAGCACATTAACAAACACCCAATAAAATCGCACACACACACCAGTACCCAAAAAAATTAAAAAACCAACTCTCAGCCATTTAAACGCAAGCACCTCGTAAAAATGACTAACGAAGAACCAACCGCTCGCGTACCACACCCCAGCCCCCACCCAAAAAAAAACTCTCATACCCCACATCATCTCGTCATCCCGAAAACTTCAGTTACATCCAGAAAAAGTAACAATCTCCTCGGCATGTCCCTAAATCGACATTGCGCCAGAACTGACCGCTCACTTTTTTTTCCCTCGCCGGACTAAAGAAGACCGTTGCATCTCGATGGGGCGCGCTCATTTCCAGAGTGGCTATACGAGGGGAAGAGAAGAGCGCGCGAATGTTTATTAGGCCGCTTCAAGTTTATGGGCGCCGCCGTTGTGTGGAAAGGGGCGCGAGAGTGGTTTTTGGAGCAATGGAATTTTATTGGCCAGGCTGATTTAAGCGGCGCGCGTGCTGGCCGTGAGGCCTGAGAGCGCGAAGTTTTGGCTTTTTGCGAGCTGAAGGAATGGGTTGGTTTTTGAAGTTGGCGGGTGGTAGAGGTGGGAGGTGAGTCGTTTGGCTGATGGTTGCTGTTCTTGGATTTAATCGATTTGAATTGGGTTAGTTTTTGCGGGGGTTATTAGATTTGCTGGAGGTATGATGGGATTGTGAGATTCGCGAAATTATTTCGTTGGGTAGAGATGTTGGGATGGTGAGAAAAAGGTAACTGAGATCGTGATGCCTGCGAAGTAAAAAATGTTTGGATGGGTTCGGAAGCTGGATTGATTTTTTTTTTTGAGAAGGGGCGAAAGAAAAGCGGGAAAGTTGGTGAAAAATCTAGCCTTATATTTTACGTGTAATGCCTCATAAAATTTTATTGTCTATTTGGATTACACTTTTCCGCCCAAAAAAATGTACAAGAAAATAAACACTTTTTTCTTCATAGATATAAACTCTTAATTGCCATATAGGGAGCGCCTCCGTAACGTCTGCCCCAGATAACCGCGTTTAGTCTAAAAAAACTTAATTTTACGATCTTCCATCTATTTATATATTAAAAAAAATTATAGTCATTTTACAGCCTAAAAAAACCCGCCGTCATCACCGTCTTTTAAATCACCAGCTGCCAGCCCGACGAATCACACTTCTCCATAATAACACGTATTATCAATTCCAGCAGTCACATGCTTAGACCCCGCCATTTAATTCCAATCAAGCAGAAAGCCCGCTTATCCACATCTCCTTATCAGCCGCGCGAATCAATCAGCCTTAGAAAAAAAAAGAAGAAATACCAGCGAACTCCTTGTCGCCGCAATTACATTCGAAGAAAGCAATGCTCAGACCGCGGCTATGTTTCTCACGAGGCGCAAGCCGAGAAAGAGTCCGTCTTATATTTAACGTCGATAAGGCGGAACGCCGATAACGGCTCGTGGAAAGTGCAGCACGCAACAGTTGACTAGACTCTCTTGCTTACGGCGGCGCTTCTGACCCGCATACACACACACACATACACACACGTATTTTGGTGGTATATATTTGTTTGCGAGATGAGCGCGTGGATCGGGAAAAATGTTGTCGAGGGTGAGAAGAAGAAAAAAAGCGAGAGGCTGGGTCATCTCCGCTTTCGTTACTTGTTTTCCCATGCGCGTTAGACAAGCTGCCATCTTTAAAGGTCCCACGGCGGCTCTCGTTGCCGTACCGAGAAATTTTCGCCTTTTCGGGGGTAGCCAGGCTCATCCACTATCTCGGCTGTGGCTCTCCGAGCGCCATACATCAAGGCCGCACGCACAGCTTCCTGAGCCGGAGCCCGATGCTCTCTCGCTTTCGACGGGGGAGGCCGGGGAAAAAGTTTTTTAAACGGCGACACACCGAGAAGATCGGGCTTTTTTTTTCTTTTTGGGAAAATTTTTTTGGGATAAAAATAGAGGTTAATTTGGGCGGTTATCGGCTTATCGGGATGTTGGAGAGGATGTGAACGTTGGTTATGTTGATAAAGCTTTGTTGTAATTTTGCGTGTTGTAAGCTGTTGGAGTGTAGTTGCTCTTATAGCTTATTGAGTTGTTAAATGTTTAAGCGATCATTGGATCGGGAATGATAATTAAAAGTAAGTAATAAAATTAACTGTCCGTCTGAAACACTTCTTTGTGAGCTAATCAATACCAGCGTATTATTCCACAATTTAATATATTTTTTTATTTTTAATACCTACAACGTGTACTAGTTAGCGTATACGACCAAAATTTGCAATCTTTTCTTAAAACCCACCGATAACACAAGCAAAGACTAAAAAACTTACTTAATCAACGCAACACGTCCTCCCATCGCCCCCAACCCCTTCCGCATGCGCACAAAAAACTCTCTCAATCAGCAGAACGAAGCGCGGAAGCTCAAACAGCCTCAAAGCCATTCCCAAAAATATCTCAATCCTGGAAAGCATATCCCGGCCGATAAGCGGCGCGACAACGTATATAGACCAGCTCACGCACGCACATCCACACAGCCACCCACGCAGCGGCCGCCTCAATGAAACTTGTTTCATGAAAGAACATTCCGCGCGACACGAGAATTGCATCACCGCCGGCACGCAAACAAATGAGAGCAAAACGGAAGGCGAATGAAAAAAAAAAGGCACGAAAGATACAGACTCGGGCGCGCGTGACACACACTAACTCCTTCTTCTCTCTCTCTCTCTCTCTCTCTCTTTCTCTTCGCGGCTTGAATGAACTTATCCTTATGAACGGGACGGACGTCGATCGTCATGAGATCACGTTATATTTGCCAGTTCCGCTGCGGCCTTATCGTTCGGTCTCAGCTGTTTGCCGGCGCGATTCTCGGAAGGTCACCATAAAAATATCGCGCGCAGGATGCAGACGCGCCACTCTCGCTCTCTCTTTCTCTCGGGGTTCTAGGCACGGATAAACTCATATTCGGCCGTTTTATCGTGCGTTTTTGCATTTTATTAGACGGAGGCAGAGAGAGGGCAATTTTTCGGGGATGAGATTGTAATATGGAATTTTTACGGGAGTGATAAATTTTAATTAAAAGCGGGAGGGAATCGTTTACGACTTTGTTTGCAGCCCAAGGACTCGTTAGCTGTTTGGCTCTCTGGACTGGTCTAGATGATTGGGTATAGATGCGCTTGTGGTTTGAAGCGACTGATTTTGGGAAATTTTTGTTGCGGTCTGTGTGCAGAGGTTTTGCTTTGGAAAACTGGTGAATGGGATGCGCGAGCTAAGGGCGCCCTCATAAATCAAATTTCTCTGTCATTACTGGTCGTTTAACATGACGAGTGCATGTAAGTGGCGTAAATCGATCATTCCTAGGTCAGTTGCTGCGGCCGGACAAAAAGCAAGGAGATGCATCGCGGTTTTCTGAATAACAAATTTGATACATGATTTTGAGAAAAAAATTCTTTCGGATGGATGGGTTTTTCTGTTTGAATTTATACAAAATGTGTAGTCTGAATTTTTTTGGAGATTCCGTGATTGATTATGCGAAGAAATAGATGTTCAATCACAATTTTTACAAATTGTAACTTTTTCACACAATATCATAAAATTTTCGTGCAAACAACCTCCCTTAAACATATTTTCTTCTAAAACTATAAAAATGATAAATAAAAAACAAACCATATCATAACCACCTAAAATAACCCACCGTCCAAGCATTCACAAGCCTAAAAAAGGGCGCCGGTTCACCAGTACTCTCCCACCTTCCTCCCACAAAAACCCGCCAAGAGAAGAAGAAAGAGAAGCGCCTCGACCCTCGAATAAAGAAACACCAGCCATAGCCGCTACCCATCCAACAACGCCATCCAAAACCACAAATTCCCGCGCGGTTATTACGCACTTATACGTCGGCATACGCACACCATTACTCATCCTTCAACCCTTTTTTCATCTTACACACCCGCGATACAAGCAGTGTATTAAGCTCCGGCGTTAAACCCGCACTCTCCCATAAACAGCCTTAAAGCTCCGCGGTTTCGCTACTCCCACGTGCGAACTTTCAGAGCTGGCTTTCGGCCGAACAGCCGATTGATTCCGTTCGGCGCTCTCTCTGTGTGTCTGGCTTTTTCGTCCCGAGCGCCGGACCGGATTCCTGCGGTCGTTCCTTTTATTTCGCGAGGGTAGGAGGTGATTAGAAGGAGTTTGGCGGACGGTTGGTTTTTGCGATTGTTTGTGGTATTCGAGATTGGCTTGTTGATTGCGATCTAAATTTTCTTTTACCGCTGAGTTAGCTTCCAGGAGATGCGGCTAGTCGGGCATTTCATTCTGCTTTATTACTTTTAAAAGAAGAATGCAGCTCTAATGATTTTTCCAAACCGCCTAACGCGCCGTAACAAAGTCCTCAAACCAAGCCGAGCCTATTCCAAGGAAGCGCATCTTTACACATACCAGCAGCAGGCAGAAAAGCACTTTCTCCTTGGCTGCGATCATTAATTTGCATTACGGTCCTTCGAAGCTGGGCAGAAATTCCTGGCGAAAGCGCGCGCAGCGTGAAAGAAAGGAAAAAGAGCGAAAGAAAGAGCTCGTTAATTCGGCGGCCTCGTTACTCTCGCGTGGCGGCTCATCCGTATTAGCCGGCGTTCTAATGCCAGAGTTTTGTAAACAGGAAGCCAGCGGCCATTCATCAAAAAGAGAGGAAGAAAAGGAAGGCGCTGGGCGCGCGATCGGGCCCGAAGGAGAAGAGGCAAGGAGGAGGAAGAAGAGGCGCAGGAGGTGGAGGATAAGGCCGGGGGCTTCTCAAGGACAGATTAAAAATCGCGACTCGCAGGTTGTCGGGACCATTGACTCTAAGGGATTCCAGATCCCACTCGAGTCGCTTTTCTTGGAAGGGATCTAAGGCCGGCAGAGCGCGAGTGCTGATCGCTGTGGTGTGCCCGGCTAGCTCCTAAAATCTCCTGAGCTCGGAGGCATAGTGAGAAAGACAAAGAGAAAATGTGGAGAGTTGTGTGTGTGTATGTGTAAGAGAGGGCGGAAAGGAAGTGAGGAGGAACGTGGAGGATAATTAGAAGTAGAGGAATACGAGGGGAGGGTGGTGGATGATCTGGGTGTATTTGGATTTTTTAATTCCGATGTTATTACGATTGTTAAGGTTGGGGAGAAGGTGCATGTGTAAATTGGTGAAGTTTAAAGAAAAATTTGGAGACTAACATTGATTTTTTATTCGAATTGGTCTGAGTTTTGCAATGAAATTCTTGTAATGTTTAATATAAATGGATAAAATATTGTAAGATTTTAGTTGTGATATTACAGCTGAGTTGTATACTATACAAAAATGTAATTTATTACCAAATGTCTGATCACTACATCTGTATCTACTCGATTCACAAACAGTAACAATTTTTCCCTTTTTATCGAGATAACTGCATCAGGCCACGCTTTTTTACAAAAATAATTTACCAAACGCATCCTCACTCTCTCCACTTCCACCTATTCCACGAAAAGTAACGCATTTAAGGCGTGAACAGACATACAAAGTCGTCCAGCCCGCTAATTATCTAATTAATTAGTCCGAGCTCTGTACGAGCGTTTGTTGCGCGTACGCAATTAGCTAAAGCGAAATTTAAAGAGACAGAAGCGCAGAAGGAAAGGGAGAATTAAGGAAAGGGGCCCGAATAGTCTCTCTCTCTCTCTTGCTTTGTCTCTCTAATTCCCCGTTTGATGCGCGCTGGTAGACAATGCGAAACGAGTTCCATTGAGACAATTGGCAATTTTCGACGCCGAATATCCGTCGGAAGCGCGACGTGTCTATATAGCGCGGCCACGAATTTTTCTCCCTCCGTTTTGCTCCAGCCAGAGATCTAAGCCGCCTCCTTCGTCCTCTCGGCAAATTACCGAGCCCTCTCTCTCTCTCTCTCTCTCTTGCGCTCCCTTTCTCTAACTCTTGTCGGACCATAAATTGCAACAGCGTCTAAGTACGTGTATGAAATTTGCGATGCGTGTACATCAAGATCTAACAGCCTTTGATTATATGGAATCTTTAGGTTACTCGTCTTTTTATTTTCTCGTATAATTTTGTTGAAATTAGTTTATCGAGATATGGACGATTAAAAGAATTTGAAAATTATTAATTCTATTTGGAAGTCATAATAATTTATTATTTTTAAATAGAATTAACTTGTAAATCAAGACCATTAAAATTTATTCAAAGTATTGGAATTCTTTACGAAGTTTTACTAGATTTATAATGAATTTTACTTAAAATATAGGAAAATTTTCTAAAAGTCTAATAAAATTTTCTGGTGAAACGGTGGCAGAAAATTTATCTACTTTTATCGAGGCCACGATTATTATTTATTGGCGGATTAATTTTTATCAGGGAAGTATAGTATTTTCTAAAAGATTGAATTTTTGATACATAATTCTTTATTACAAAATATTAATAAAAATTCCATTTTATTACTTTCTTACTATTTAATGTATTTTTTAATTTAAATATTAAAAATTTTGTTCCAGTACATATGTAAGGGAATTTTGCTTAGAAAGTATTGCAGAAACATTATGAAAGAAATACCAATATTCACTGATGACATTAAATGTATATTTCATAATTTATATTAAATATGTATATTAACTTAATGTAAAATCTATCAAATATATAATAAACAATTATATTAAATTGATTGCAAGTTTTCGAAGTTTCATAAAAAAGTGTTAAAAAATCGAAATACATTTGTGTTAAATAAATATCTTTTAATATACATTCGTTTCAAAAATTTAGATTTAACTGCATTAGCTTTAAAATATTGAACAATTTAACAGTTTACTTCATAACAATCTCAGCAAATAAATAATCAACAAAAACCCACTAACACCAACCCCCCTAAAAACCAAAAACTCCTCGTCCCAAAACAATTAAAATCCTCTGCACGCTCCCATCACGCAACGCATCGACGACACGAGCTCACGCATCGGCCAGCTTTTTAAACCGCTCGTCGTTCATAAATACACAGACTCGCGCGCGCACACATTTAGCGCGCGAAGGACCGCACGCAGTAACATTAGGCTCGCTCGCCGCAGACGAATTCATTGCCTCTCAGCCGTGCCGCGCCAGCTGTCTGCGCGCAGCTCTCGTGACCGTCTTCCGTTCACACATAGGCACACAGAAAACACTTACACTTACGCCGCGGCGACGATTTGCCGATTTGACCTTAAGTCCTCTTATCTTTCCGTGCGAACTGCGCCTATATTCCGCGCGGCTTCTTTTGTGTGTATTAAGAGGGGGAGGGTAGAGAAGGTTTTTAGAGATCGATGCCTATCGGTCGGTCACGTACGACTGATGTTTTGGAGGAAAACGGGAGGATCTGGGCTTTGCTTGTTTTTTCGCTTTTATTTGGAAAAGCCCCCGCCAAGATGCGTGCTCGGTTTCTTCTTTGCCGCTATGGGTGAGCTCGGCTTTGCTTCTGGGAAGATGTATCGGACGGTTATCGATGCAATCCTGAGGGGCTGGAGAGTTGCGTGGATGTGATGACGAAGATTTTTTTGTTGGGGATTAGTGGGTTTTAAAAAGTTTATTGGTATGGTTTTTTGAGTGTTTGCGAGCGTGTTTATCTGTAAATATTTATGCCTATATTATCACTGCTAAATTTCATGTTTTTATCTTTACATTTATATTATATGAATATGATTTTAAAAGGTAAAAACTACATTTATATTTTGTCTACATAGTATGAAGAGACGCTACTTAATATCAATGAAAATCATCCGAAACATTTAATAACAAGAATTAATTCTGACGGTTACAGCAGTCGATTTAGCATCACCAATAGCTCACTCTAATTACGGTATTAATTCACGGTGTCAGTACAGAACCACCCTTATCCACTATTATTCGAGCCGATCCAAGAACAATATTTGACAAAACAGCCGCGCTTCACACCCACGCCGCCCCCAAAACACCAGAGTCATCGCATTAGCACGTAAAAAAGCCGTCCCTTTAAACCGTTGAAAGTCAAAACAGTCGAATTTCTCATTTAACCGGATGTTTCATTAAGTTCGAGAGGCTCATACTCGTACGACACAGCATATAAACCAGCTGATGTCCAGCGCTCTGGGACACTCCCACATCGACGTTCCCAGCTCTTTCTATCCCTCTCTCTTTCTCTCTGGCCAAATAAACGTAGGCATCTTCGCGCGTTGGAATTAGGAATATTCAAAGGGTGTTGGCCGCACGCGCCATGTGACGGCATTCGTGTGGCTTATCAAAAAACGGTAATCGCGCAATCGCTTCCCACGAGGAAACTAGCTCCACTGTGAAAATTACACACTGCGTAGGTGGTGCCGGCGCGACTTACGTTACGCGGCGACCACCTGGGCAGCGTCTGATTTCATCGTTATAGCGAATTCAACGGATGTGAAAAGAGAGTTGAACGGGTTTTTTGACGCGGTGGAAAAGGAATGATGGTGGTTGTTGTGGGTTTTAAGGGGGGTGGGGGCTGTGTTTGTTGTTGGGATTTGCGAAAATTGTTTTTGTATTTGATTTTGCGGACTGAAGATTTCGGTTCTGTAATTAAATGTGAAAAAGGCGAATCTAAAATAGGATTTTGAATCAATTTAGAACTCACTGTGTTATTGAAAATTGTAGAGATCCATGGTTTAAATAATTTTCTTTATTAATAAAATTACTATCTAGGATGTTTTAGTTATAATTAATAATTGTATTGGAGAATCTTAGTTTATTGTCTACGTTAAAAATAATTAAATTTAATTAGAAAACTGGTGTTGTTAGAATTGTTATAACTAACGGTAATAACGAAAACTTTATATTTAATGACTTACGATGTTAAATTTTTATGATTATATCGACAATTACAAAAACATATTTTTTCCATTCAATTTGCAATTTGGAAAAATAGACTCTTATGGTCAAATTCAGCAAATGTTGGTAATTGGTTTGGTCATATTGAGCAAACGTTGGTAATTTGCACATTATTAGTATTAATTATACAGAATTACAATACATGCAATGCGCTCGCCCTGGTAGAAACTTAACAGTAATCTAGCTAATTTACCGTTAATTTTGTAAAAGACGGATTTAAATCTAATTTTAATTTGTTAAAAAGACTATTTTTAAATAATAAATTAGCCTCCTTGCATCTGATAACTGCAGATTGAATTATTTCGTGTACAAAACGTAATTTTCAAGTAAGATAAATTAAACCAGAACTTTACTCATCTGTTGCACAACTGCCTTAGTTTCGAATAATCCGATAGTCTCATTTATCGAGCTTATTCAAGAGTAACGGTTTTTCTTTTCATTTCTTTAATGGTATTCTAAGATCAACCCTCTTTGACGTCCATTGTATCATTGAACTCATCATCAATGGTAATTTATTTTGTTGACTTCGATTCATATAAGACTGACAAAAAGAATTACATCAATTGATAACTTTCAACAAAAGCAAAGGTAAATCGGATTAA
Source organism: Eupelmus urozonus (assembly GCA_900480035.1). Taxonomy (NCBI): domain Eukaryota; kingdom Metazoa; phylum Arthropoda; class Insecta; order Hymenoptera; family Eupelmidae; genus Eupelmus; species Eupelmus urozonus. The sequence goes on from UELX01001016.1 coordinate 23,768, forward strand.
GTAGTTGAATATAATACAATTTGTTAGTATAAATACAATTACAGCTGATATTACAAAAACCTCTTTTATAAAATAACAAAATATAATGCTTAATTCAAAGCTTCTTCAATTGCGCCATCCTAAACACGTCCAAATATTAATCCGTGAATGAACGTGCAGCCTCGCCAACCTCCCTCAAAAACCTTCCGCATCCTCTCCTCTAAAACTTGAAAAAGCACGAATCATCGATAAAAATTATGCGACGCAAAAAGCGGCAACATCTGCTTAATTACTGTCATCGCTCCTCGCAGCTCACACTCGCACGCTTACGGAAGTAGGAGGCCTTCCCCCAGAAGACAACATAACCTACAATATCCCCGCCCGTAAAGCCGTCACATCCAGAAGCGTCGCGCGCGCAGGCAGGTGCTAAGGCGCGAAGCCGCTCCAATTGACTCGTATATATCCACATATATATATACCTACAGGCATGCTCCTCTCTCTCTCTCCATGGAAAAGTGAATTCTCATGCGGCAGCTCGCTCTTATCTCGATCTCGATTTTCTCATCTCTCCCTCCTCGCTGACGCACCTTTCTGGAAAGAGAGTACAGAGCATCTGTCCTACCGGCATGAGCAGCCGAGGCGCATAACACGAGAGCCGAGAGGGGCTCTTTGGAGTTGGCCTTATTTACCTGTGGGGCGAGACTACATGTGGGAAAGTCGAGGGCTCGCAATTTTTGCAGCGCCAGCGCTTACGAATATTGAGTATGCGTGCGTGGCCAGCTCGTGATCGGTGGTCAGTTCGGCTATATGGAGCATCTGGGACGAGATTCCGCTGAGTGATTGCGTATTCGAGAGCTGGTCATTGTGCGGCCGCAGGCAGGAATTTTTGCGCAGGGTGGCGTGTGGATCTATGTGTTATGGGTGATGGTTTAGCTGAGGTTCTCAGGTTCTGTCCGAGGTCATTTGTATTCGTGGTGAGGAGCTGTGGGACGGGATAAGTATGAAATATATATATGGGATGGAAAGTAGATGGTTTTCGTGTTGGGTGGTTGGAGGGAGGTTTGGGACATGGTTCTAATTTTTCAATTTTTTTGGGTTGATTGGGAAGGTTAGAGAAAAATTTGGTTGGATAGTTTCGTGTATGCGTAATCTATTAGCATATATGGTCGGCGTTTATCAAACGAAATTTAAGAGTAAAATGGGGAGAATAAGGGTTTTTTTATCAGAGCTCTGGTGAGTTTAGTCGAGAAAAACTAATTTCACAATTCATTAAGTAAAATATGTAGAGGTCCATTTTGTACACTTACGATGGCCCCGCATAAGAATTAATTGTATTAAATATACAAAATACATTAGTAAAATCATTAATCACAGACCCGCTTTCAACGAACGTTATATTTCGCACTAACGGAATTTAGTATAATCAATTGTACTTACATTTCTATGAATCTGAAATTTCATTCTATTTAACTAAAATTAATGATGGAATATATACACGCATATCGGAAATTCAAAATTATCGAATAAAAAAAATGCTTGAAGAAAACAAATTATCAAAGTTGAATAAATTAGTGATATTGTATAAAAAAATACCTTTTTTTTTAATGATTTGATTTATTAGAAAATTTTAATCTTTGGCTATTTAGTATTTAAGTAATATTTTTTGTAAAAATCATCTTATTAAATTAAAGTATAGTTATTAAAGCAAGTTAAAATAAGTGCAATTTATTTAAATTTTGTAAAAAATAATTTTGATAATTAACCCAGAAAAGATTTTTTGACCACTGAATCTTTCCCTCATTTTTCTGAATTAAGGACAAATTAGTTTTCTCTGTTTGCGAGTGCTAATAAACAAGTGAATACTGAATATCGATTAAATTATAATAACTTATATTTTTGAATATCATATAAATTGCACATCACCATGAGTAGATTTTTTTTATAACGGCAAATGAAAATCATTAAAAAAATAATTTTATATTTCGAACAAAGTTATAATAACAAATTTTAATCTTTTTATTAGATGTCTATTATTTGAAAATATTATATACATATACTGTCAAGACAAGATTTTTCTTTTTTTTCCAAATTTATATTTGCGAGTATTATCTTTCTCAGCTATTTTCAAAAAACAACCATATATATCTCTCACCCATTCCTTCATATACCAACAAAAAATAAACCTGAAACTCCACTCATTTCAAAGTTCAAACAGCAATCACCATAAACTGCCAATCGCCCAGCTCCTCGATCCAACCCCAAATCCAAAATTTCTCAAATCCAACATCCTCAACTCCTTCCCTCACCCCACCCCAGCAGCCTCCAAATCCGATTACCCAAGCTCACCTCCAAGCCCCAAACCCAAGACAAATCGACCCCCCTTGGTCCCCCCATTGTTTCCCTTTAAAATTAAACGGCGCGACATCGCTCGCAATGCAAACAGGGAAGGAAGCCACTGCACTCTCCCATCGATGAAAAAGGGAAGTGCGCCATATACACAAGGAGGAAGCCCCGGCGCCCTCCAAGGGATTCCGACGCTCGGGCGTAATCGCAGCCTGGTAAGCATTGCGCAGGCACCCCTAAGGCGTGTAAATGTCTCGGCGAGCGTGAGAGCGATTTTTCGCTCTTATATGCAAGGGGAGACGTCGCACGGAGTCTTGCGCGTCAGGGTTCCCATAGGGATGTGTATACGTCCGATCTAGAGCTGGATGTATGCAAGAGAGCCGCAATTTCACGGACGCGTGTGTTGAGACTCTGGTCTGTTTTTCGGTACTTCCGATTTTGGGAGTTTTGGTGGGATGGTTTCTTGGGCGGGGGGTTTTTCTTTGGGATTTAGGGGCGGGAGAGTTGGCGTGAGTTATGGAGAGGTGAATGTTTGGGTGATGAGCTTTGCGGATTTTTTACGGTGAGGGTTTTCAGGGGTTGCGTCGATCGTTGGTTTCGGTGTGAAAGGGTTTTCGATTTTTGAGGAAGCGGGTTGGAAGGCTTGAGGTGTTTGCTTATGATGTTAGGTTGAGTTGTTGACTGTTTGCTGATCAAAACACATTTTTCTGTATTGAGTGTGAGAAGATGGATCGAAATGATGAATCAAATTTATACCTTCGAATATTTGATCAGTAAGTGTCACGTGTCTTTCAAGAGATAGTTTGTCAATTTTATAAATACTTGACGTTTGCAATTAAATATTTTATTAAATTTAATATTTAAAATTAATTTTAATTTTCGGCAATAATTTCACTTTACACAACTTCAACCCAAAGTATCCTACATTCTCAAGACCTCAAAATCTGACTCAAAATGAAAACCCAACATCTTACAAACTCCCCCCCAACCGATAAAACACTCAGCTCGCACCAATCAAAAAAACAAAAACCACTACAACTCTGCAGCCAACAAGCAATTCATTAGAATCTCACAGCACAATATCGCTACACCCTCACACTCCCACCGCACTTTCGCGAAAACCCAAAAGAAACAAGACGCAGGCAGCTCCCATCGAACGCAGAAAATCAGCTAAGCATATAAAACCGGCCAATCGATCGTCCCCGTATATATAGAAAAGACAACTCGCCGCAAGGAATGCAGCACTTATATGCCGAGGACGCGCGAAGAAAAGCAAAGCGCTCGCTCTCGCGCAGGAGCCGTCATTCAGCTCGCATATTCCGAGGATTCTCTCACTGGGAGCGCCACATCCGGTCCAATCAACTCTCCGTCATTATATGCAGATTGCGCTCTCTCGCTCTCTCGGCCCATAAAAATTCATGCGTGCCCCGAACTTCAGGGCCCCTTCAGCTTTCTTATACACATATACGTTTCTGCGAGCGTATGTATACATAAGAGGCGGCTTTTACGTTTGCGAATCCGCCGATCACGCGCGATTTTTCGAGCCTCTCTCTAGGTTAAGCTGGCGCGGAGAGGGAAAAGGGACTAATAGAAGGAACCGCAGAGAAGAGGGATAAAGCTGCGGTGCGGGCGCGGGGCACTCGAATTCAAAAGACGTTTACAAGAGCGCATGGCGAGATTTATTTATTCGCGCTATCTCGCGCCGGCGGGCTGCATTCCTGCATGCGATATGTGGGACAGTGGATCCCCCACAGAACGAGAGAAAGAGAGATACATTTACTAAGTAAGCGGGTGATTCTGAGAGCTCCGCTTGTGTAGTACTCATATTTTTGATAACTTTTCGTCGCTGAAACAGTTTTTTGTTGCGGCTAGTGGGAATTAGTGAGCTTTGGTTGCCCGAGAGTTGAGCCTTGGGTTTTGAGTTGAGTGGTAATTGATTTTTTTGAGACAGAAGATTTTGTTGTTGTTACCTTGGCATTGAATTATTAAATTTATTTCTGGAAAAAATTATTGAATAAGAACAGTCGAAATAAAAAAATAATGAATATCGAATTGTATTTAGATGTAGAACAGTTCATATAAAAAAATCTCTAATTCTCTCATTTAACCCCATCAATCGCAACACCACCCAAAATCAAGGAAATCGCCGAGCTCACCGCGAATCACTTAAAAACCCAGCTAAAGTGTCTCACATTTCTCCTGGGAAAGAAATTTTTCCGCTCGATCAAAGGCGCGCTCGGACGAATCCCAGTCTCTCATGGAATCTCCATTCCCACGCCGTTACTTTTCGGTCTTCGCGCGCTGAAAAATTCGTGCGCGCGCGCCGGACGCGCCCGAGTCTTCGTCGTCCTTTTCGTCGCGCTCGCAGAAACTGCATCAGTGCGTGCGCTTCTCGGGGCTTCGCGTGAAGTGTGAGTATATATACATGGGATAAAGAAGTCGAGCAGAGAGAGAGAGAGGATTTCGTGTTGGTCGATTTGTCGCTTATGGAATTTTTGAAGGGGAGGGGGGTCACGTGGGAGAGTAGTTTTTTAGTAGTTTGAGTATATGGTTTCGCGGTGGGTGTTAAGAGGAATTTTTTTTTGTGGTAGGGTTTGTAGGTTTTGTTATAATTTTTAATTTTTATTGGAATTCTTATGAATTACGTAAAATTGCTAGAGACTAGTTTTCATTAATTAATTTCTTATTAAGTCATTATTAAGACTCTTTTAAATGATTTAATTTGATTGATTCTATTTTATAAATTATATGCGTAAAAAAGTTCCAATAAAATCTGTCAGGATAATTCATTTTATCTTATAATTTATTTTTACATCAGAAGTTACAGAAATATTATTTTAATAATTACTCAATAATATACGGTTGTTTGACTGAAGTTTAATAATTAATAATATTATTTAATAATTTAATAATAAATAATAAGAAATAGAATAAATATAATCTTACATAATATATTAAATTATCTGGTGCTTAATAAAAAGTATATATTAATTTTACATTTAATACCATACCGCAGAATGAGGCTAATCGAGCGAATTGTATTTAATATTTTAAATTTGGTACTTGCCTCTTTTTTAATCAATTCAATATCTGCAAATGTGAAGTTTTTTCAAAATACTAAATGTAGACATAAATTATTTTTATGCTGCTCGATTAACTCCATTCAACAATAATTAACTATAACACTATCGACAACAACTCAATCTTCAAACCCCAATAAACCACCCTTCACCCTCCATCTCCTTCCGCTCCAGCCTTAGCCAACATCTCTATTCAATCCATCTCCTTCAAAAAACCTTCAACACTCCCGCACAAATCGACGTGTGCAGTCCTCCCAGCGAAGCTAAAACGAACCTCGCCAGAGAAAGAGCGAGTTTCCGACGCATTATACATACACCCGCTTACAACATATACATCCAGCTTCAACTTCGCCTCGCTCTCCCTCTTAGCCATTCATTCGTTTGCTCATTCATGCACGCTGGCGCGTTAGTCCTTCAAGAAGGAGAAACGTCGCCCGCCAAATGAAGTTTTGGATTCGCTTTGCGCTCATTGTCGGGGGGCCCTGCGAGTGGTTTTGTGCAAACAGCGCGCTCTGAGAGTGGACTTTGCGCAATTGATTGTTCATCGCGGCTCCGCGAGGTATACAGCATGAGGAGAGGAAGAAAAAAAGGAAGTAGCGAGGTAAACGCGGGATGAAGAGGTTGCTCTTTGTGAGCCGAGTACCGGGAAGGGGAAGGATTAAGTGTGCGGTTGGGTAAGAAACTACGCGTGTCTTTGTGAAGGTAAATAGGGGAATAGGAAGGGGTTTGCTGTACTGGGAGCGAGTGAAGTTTTGAGATGATTTTGAAAATTAAGATTGCTTTTGGATTGGCTAATGTTTTGTGGTTGAAAGTTAAATTGGAAATGTTTATTTTCACCAATGGTTGTCTTCAAACGTTTTAATGGAAGATTTACATTTTTTTATGTAGATTTATCGTAACATTGTTTGATTGTCAAAGCTTAAACTCAACATTGTCCTCTTCTTTAAACGCACCAGCTCGGATTCCCGTGACACCAATCGGTGTTGACACGGAGCAGGATCCGATCAAGATTTCACTTTACCCGCAAAAAGAAAGAAAATTTCTTACATTCCACGAGAATCCCAAGAATCCAGTATCACACATACCGAAAGAAAAGGCCTTTCTTCCCTCCCACGTGAAACCCCCGCTAAACCTCCAGCTATTTCCGATATCCGACCCAACGATCCATCTCTCCCAGCCACATTAGCGAAAACACCATTCTACCAGCCGGTAAACAAGCCAACCAACATCCCCAGAAACATCAGCATCAGCCGTGTAAACCTCCCGAAGGTCCATTCTCACGCATCCCTTTAAACGCTCCTTAAAGCATCCCTCAAAAGAAGCGAAAGGTGAAAGACACAAGGCGGCGGCGAATCAAAAAGGTCAAGAATCGCGCAGTGGCGCTTCGTGGAAGGCCCGGACAAGGGATGAAAAATCCGCGCGTGGGAGTAGCCCGCGATCGGATTCACGCGCTGGGAACGAAGGATTCCTTCCGGGCCAGGTATAGAAGATGCGAGTACAATGCGAGAGGGCGAAGCGCGCGCGTGCGCCGGTTCTGTGAGCGGCACAATGAGAAATTAGTCCACCGTTATGCGCCGTGTGACGGATCTCTAGGATGTGGGACCTGGAGAGCGTCTCGAGTCCCGCGAAGATAATTCCGCGGGATGTAGTTATGTGGATGTCGAGCGAGCTGTCTGCGGGTTTGTCTATGTGGTTCTCTTTTTTTGGTGGGTTTAGGAGACACTTTGTTTGCTGGAGATTCACACTTTTTTTGGGCTGGCGAGGCTTGAGAAAGAGGATTTTTTGATGGTGCGAAAACGTTTAACGAAATTCTTGAGTGGGATTTGGAAGAATGGAATTCTTAATGTTATTGGTACAATAAGGAGGAAATAGCTTGTTGGGTTTGAGTTTCAGGATGACTTCTCTAGTGGCATCAAGGTATTAGATTTACGACCGGTGAAATAAAATTTTTTATGTTTTATATCTACACCCTGTAAACTATCAGTATAACTATAACATTCATATTTTTTTTTGGATTTTTTTTAACCCTTTGATTCTCACAGTGGCATACCTATGGGTAACATTAAATTTTCGGATGTGGATGTTTTAAAAACTTTATTTCCACGTACTTATTGAACAAATTTTAAAATGTACTTACAGCATTTTCAAATACATACAAAATATAATCGCATAACATACTTAAAATACAATAAAATTAAAATCGAAATTTAGTAAAATTAATTCAGGAATCAAAGGGTAAAACAGCTAATCAAACAACGTGAAATAAACCAAACTCAGAAAAACAAAACAATCCCACTTTCCTCACATCTTTGTTTACCAACACCACCTACCCATGAAATACCCATCATCTCCATCCTACGTAATACCACCACCCATTAACCGCCTAGAGCATCCATAATTCGCCTCTACCACGATATCACGTAATACCCAACGTCCGGCAAAAGCCAGCAAAATTAGGCTTATCCGTTTACCTCGTCCCCCACCCTGCCGATCTCGCAATTTACGTTCATTCATATATACCGATCCCCGGGCGCGTGTAAGCCAGGTATATACGCAGCCGCAAACGCGTGCGCTCTCAACGCGGCTCGCTTTCACTTTCGTCGAAGAGCGAGAAGAGCTGTATGCTCTCTTGTGGGAACCGGCGATCTTTCGTGATCATGGCGCGCGCCTTTCATTCAGGAGAGTAGATCTCTCGCTGAATGGCGATTGTGATTTTTTGAATGGCGCTTGAATTCCAATTGTGCCGGTGATCGGGAGCTGGCAGGATGCTTCTTAGAAGATCGGCCTCGGGAGTTAAATGGTAATTACGCCGTTTTCGGGGAGCCCGAAGTGTTTATCAAACTTTTTAGCAGATTTGGGCCGCGAGTGTGCGAAAGAAAATAAAATTAATAGGGCATTTCCTTGACCGCAGGGATTCGTGCTTTTAACCCAGGGATATTTGGCGTTTAGGCAGCGCTGGTGGGTATATTTATCTTTGGAGGGCAGGGAAAATTGAAGCTCGATTTGCGGCTTGGCTTGCGGAGAAATGGAATTCGATTTTTAAATGGAAATGTGGGTTTTGCTGCCCCTCCCTCGAAAAAAGAATAAAAGACGCACGTGAGAAATGAAATAGGAGTTTTGGCTCTGATAAAAATAAATGATAGCCATTTGATTCTGTACTTTTCAAAAGATTTCAACGGAATACATATGTTCGATTCCGTAAATCTACGAAGAGTACCTGTCACTTAGCCAGTAAAAAACAAAAAAACCAACCCCTAATACATCCAAAAAAACGACAGTACCACACCGCTTTTTTTCTATTAAACGACCATTACATCGATATAAATCTACCGTTAGACAAAAAAAAACACCCTTTTAAGGTAAAACCATCCACTCCTGAAAAAAAGGATGCGCCGATCGCCGCGTGTATACAGTCATAAAAATTTTTCATCCCCGCCAGCGGCGAAAATTCGTTGAGTGAGACCTCCGACACCTTTTAGGGCGGTTAAACAAGGGTTCAACCCTCGTGGATCGGAGGAAGAAAAAACGTAACGAAGTTTCCACTTTTAGTGGAAAGCGTCGTAAATAACCGCGCGCGCTCAGTGGTGTTAATTCACAAGGTGAAGGAGGCGCCGAAGGTTGGGTTGGAGAAGTGCTGTAGGGGGTTAGATATGGTTTTCTACGCTGCGTGAGGTTTTGGAGAGTAGGTCGAGAAAGAGTTTATGGTTTTGTGGGTATCGATATTTTTATGTTAGTAGTGATTCTAAGGATGAATTTCATTTACAATAGTTATCAAGGGGAATCCGAGTATGATTAGGTTTAAAGACAATACTTGATGTAAATTTCATATTTTGAAAGTTAAACTATATTTTGCAATTATTATGTTTACGACAATTTTTTTATATACTTTTATTAAAATTTTAAGTAATTTTACCGGACTTCACGCCTAAAGCTTTAATTAAGGCTCATAAAGAACTTTAAGATTTCAGATTATAAACTGCATAAATTTCTAACTGAAACTTACTGCTATAAATTTAAAGGAAGTGGAAACTTTATCCAGAAAATTAACGTGAAATTTTCAATTATAGAGGACATTATAAGAAGGGCGGCAGAAGCGACCGTGACGAAGGTACGCATACGGACGTTATAAGTTATTGACGTTCGAAAAAACTTTTATCATAACTCACGTCAATTTTTACCGTACAGTCACGCTTAGTTTCGATGCGCTTTTTGACACCTTAAAATTATACCATGAATTTCGTTTTTGAATCTGAGAAGATTTTTTGTGCAATGATCTGGAGAATTATTTACGCAATCGTATGCATAACTGCAAATTCTATTCTAACTTTTCCAAATTAAAACAACAAATAATTAGTACAATCTATGACCTCCCAAGAAAAAATAGGCCTGACTTGGTTACTTAATTATAAATATAATTGTGATTACCTCCTAATTACACCCTGGTTAGAGTCTAACAAAATTTGAATAATCAGGCCTAACTAATAATTGCTAATCGGAAAGCTCATCACAAAATATCTGTTTTTCCGTAAAAATAATAGGGTTTAATTAGGGCTCAACTAAATGTCAACTACCTAATCATCGATTTAATTTCAGAAATATCATTTCAGTATTTTACCTAAATTGGCACTCAACTCCAACTTCCCAAATTTCCAAAACCAACTAAACCATTTCGCATTTACAACAATCATCGAAATCGCCATCCCCACCTCGCCTGACCTCCCAGCCAGACTGCTCGTAAAAACCCGCAGCCAGCGTCCGCGCAAAAGTACACTGCGCGTACACACATCGCAGGCACAAGATCGCGAAGGGCACGCGAGCATGTACCCCTCGACTTCCGTTCGCGCGAACCGGAAAAACGTCCGCATATAGGGGAACGCTCGCTTGGGACCGGCCGGCCTGAATTAAATGCCCATTCCTTTCGCATGTGTGTGTGAGTGCGTACGAGAGGACGAAAACAGGAAACGCCCGCGCTCTTGAATTTCAAAGCGATGTTTCTTCGACTCCTCTGCCGGCACAAAGTGGATCTTTAAGAGCGAGGCGAGCGCGGTTATTGTTATATTGCTCGCGAGCGCTCGGGTAATTTGCGAGCCGAGCGAGAAGTTGGCTTTTCCGGTTTTTCAGTTTGTTTAGGAGAGGTCAGTGTTTGTTAGTAGGTTTTTGAGTCGGGGAGTTGCAAACTGGATATTATAATTGACACATGGTATTTTGAAATATAACTGCTGTACATTTAGCTTGTAATATTGTAAATAAACTGTACTTCTAAGAACTATACTTTGCTCAAATTGAAAAGAATCACTATTTCAACTTTTTTAATTATTTTAAAATAGTGCAGTCTTATCAGATTTTAAGAATTATACTAACAATTTAACCTTTAGACACACAAACTGTGACGAGAAATCCACTTTACTTACTATCAGCAGCCGAAAAATTTCTCCCAACATCCTCAAAACCCCATCCCCGGCAAAAATTTAAATAACTCGCAAAAAGAACAGTTGCCAGCTTCACAACGGGCATTTAAATCAACTTTAAAAAAGCGGAAACGGAAAAAAAGCCAAGCCCACCTTCACGGCCGCAACAAAAGGCTCGCACATCTCGCACATACTGCACATCCCCACACATCCTCAAGAGCTCTCTTATACTGCCAATAAAATATCCGCACAACAATTCGCTGCAAGGTCGAGCTTTTTCAGCGATATAAATGACGATTCCCTTCGTGCGCTCGGCTCGCCATATGTACATACACCTTTTTGCGCGCGTGTATACATAAGGTGCGTGCGTCTTGCGAGTAGGGTCCCTTATTTATTACGGAACTCTGGCCTATTGCGCTCGCGCGCGCGCGCGAGCGGGGCAATTGTGCGCCCTGCAGACACGGAAGGCTGAGGGCCTTCGAGTAGGATAAAAGACGCCGCGGTGACAGTGCGCTTTTTCCTTCGTCAATCATGCAGTTTTCGCAGTCGACTGTAGCCGGGGTTATACCGTTACGGGTCTGCGAGGAGAGAGCTGAAGGAGACGGTGGCTTGCTGACGGGTCTACCTGGGATGGATCTGGATTGCCTTGGGTTCGTGTTTAGGGACGATTACGCGCCTTTTGCGAAAGAGAGGAAGAGAGATGTGTAACGGATTTTAGAGCGAGGTGGTTTTGTGATTTGATTTATGAATTGCGGATGGCGAGGTGAGATTTGAGATTTGGCAGTTCTAATGCTGAAAATTAATGTTTTTTTTTTTTTTTAGAAAAAAGAGGAAAGTTAATGGGAAAGATTTGACGTGAAATTTTTCAGATGACACGAGCGTGTAGAATTTTTTGCTTCAGGAAAGAGCTACTTTTACGGTATGATTTTGCTAGAATTTTTTCAATTTGTCCTAATTAAAATTGTTGCAGACTTGATGGTGCCTAATCGCGGCTAATGGTGACGTTTGTAATTTGTCCAGTGACGCAATCAAGTCTAAATATCTGAATCAAGGTTATTGTAATGTATATTAAACATTTAATATTTTTGCTGTTTGTTCAACCCAAATTACTGGATTTCATATGCATTTAGACATGAAGTCACTTAGCTTCCAAATTTTGCTAGCTTCGCACTAATAATAATAATATAATTTAATATAACTTTTATTATCCACAACTTTTTCATTTTTAAAAAGAAAAATAATCAATCATCAAACCAAGCCATCTCCCATCATACCCACCACAACGCACCCGCACTCAGCCCTAAGGAACAGGTGAAGACGTTTTCGAATTCCTCAAGAAAGAAAAAAAAATGTCATTTCCTACATCCTCCTTACATCCACGGCATACCCGCACCCCAGAGTAAACACGAAATTAGCCATACACATATCCACCTCTCATACGACGGAAAAGGGTGACCGCAAGGTGTTACACCTATACATCCACCTCCGGCGAGGAAGTCATTAAAGATCAAGAAGTTAGGGTGGTCGCTGTCGCGCGGCGATGTCTTCCGCGATGCGTTCCATCGACGAAAACAAAAAGTGTCCACATCCTCGAGGCTCTTCCTGGGTCAGAGGAGGACTCCTTAATCTTCGTCCGTTCATCGGACTTTCGTTTCCTTAAGAAGGTTAATGTTGATGGCTAATTTTGAAGGAGGTGGCCGCTCCCGTCCACAAATTGTCTTTTATGAATGAAAACCGACGGTATGAGGAGTCTACTTGTGGCTGCGTTGTCGTTGCTGGATTTCCTCTTGGTAATTACTGAGGTTTGGCTTTGAGGAGTATTCTTGGCTGGGAGAAGTGTGATTAAGAAAAATCTGTGACGGCGGTTTTTTTGATTGTGTACGGTTATATTTGGAGATCGTTGAGTTTTTTCTCTGAGCAATAACTGTCGGGTCGTTATTATAGGTGACAAATTTTGTTGTAACATATTTAAAAATTTATCTTGTGAGAAAAATTTCAAAAAAATTCGATAGATTAAATTTTTTTGAAATTTAAGAAAGATAAAATAAGATGGATACAAAAAGATTTTCAAACTGCTTTATCCATCACCGTCGAGAACTACAGATAAACCTAGACAAAGTGAAACTACTATCCCGTTCCAGCTGCCAGTAGTTATGTCTTCACGCAGTTCGCTAAACGAGACCAAAAGTTCACAAGGCCACGACGCTGTTATCGGCCCGTAAAGCCGCTGCAGAGTCAGCGCCGTAAATCCGAGCAGTTCGGAGAAAAAAGCCATGGAGAGCTGCTTCGTGACGCTCGACAGGTGATTTCACGCGAACTACACGTGGCTTTAGCGATTCCTTCGATCTCGTGCAGTGACAAAAGTGACCTTCGTCGATTTACGGCTGGCTGGATGGTTGAAAAAATGGTATGCGTGTACGAATGGTGGGAGGTTAATTGTATAATGCATTGCTAAAGTTAGATTTAAGGATTGTCGTAAAGGCAAGGGAAATATTAAAAAGAAAAACTATTAAGTAGTTCGCGGTGCAGCTTTTTGAAATTCGGAACTGATTGCAGATAAAATCGATAGAATCTACGTTTCTAATCATTGTAGCAATCTTTGTTCCGGCTCATCCATACCGTAACCGAATGCGTTTCGGTGAAAAATATCGATGATTTCGGAGATTTTAATCTTCAAATAAATGAGCACGCAATCTTTACGATGATCAGACGCATTATTGAGGAAAGTTCCGAAAGCATCACTGCGAAGATTCCAACCTCATCACCAAAACTGAAAAATCATTCTACCCTCCCTTGAAAAAAAGAACCAGCTGCATTCTCAAAAATTCCAACTTAAGCCAAATATACAAAGTAACGCGGGACCGCAGTAAAGGCCATAAAGCATAATGGCAATTATCCTTCTACATTGAATAAATCATTTTGAGTCATTGAAACTTTCGGCTAATTGCAATAAAAGTCACAACAGGTTCATTAATAAGACGTCTTAAAGAGCGGACGTCTGGCCGACTCTCTCGACGCATCCTCTCTCTCTCTCTCTCCTTTCGCGTCACCAAATATTCAGCCTCTTCCCTCGTCTTTCATTGAGTGCGTGCGCGCGTCTGGTATGCGAGGCTCGTTTACGCACGCAGCCAGTGCCGAGAGCGGCCCCAGAGCAGCGGCAGCAGCGGCGCAGACGCTCCAGAATTTGGGCATTTTTATTGAGTCAACCGAATTAAAATGCGAAATACTTTCTCACAGTAATTGCTATCTTTACGACGACGACGAGAGAGTGGGACGATTAATTTTCATATCGAGTTCATTCACCTATGGGCTGCTCAATTGGATGGACTATAAATAGTTTCGACGAATGTTAATGAGGGCTGGTCAGCTGTTGCACTTTCGAGTTGGAATGTTTTAGTTTTTAAGGAGTGCTTTTTAGTTTGGGTTAATTGAACGTTTTAATTCTGATTCACTTTAGCTTATGTAAATCGAATTGAGCGCATTTGTAAATTGAATTTTGTTTGGTCATTTTTATTCGCTTTAATCCAATTATTGCAAGCGTGCGACTCAATTTCCGTATCGCTTTATATTCTACTAAATCTCCAATGATGAAAACAGTTTTCAATCTAAACTAGAAAACTAGCAACCCCATTTCCACCACTGCCACCTAAAATCCACCAAAATCCAGCACCACCCAACCGCAAAAGCCAGCCGTTCACACAGCCCTATCAAACACCCGTTCCGGTCCACTTTAAAACTCTCTCACCACCCAAGCGTCAGTTGTTTGCGCGCTGCTCGGCACTAAAAAGCCATACAATTTACGAAAATCACAGCTCTGCTCTTTGCTCCATTATAATATCCCTCACCGTGAGCCCGCGAGCCGAGGAAAAAAAAAAAGAACGTCCAAGAGCCAGCGTCTATGCAGATTTTTACCAAGCGCTCAGAAAAGATGCGCGTGCATCGGGTTTTAGTGTGGCGCGCAAAGGTGGCCTTCGGAGCAGCAGCCAAGGTTTCAAGGCGCGCATGCGAAAAAGAGACTGGACCCGCGCTGGTGTGTTCGTATGTATGTATATCAACAGGATGCGCCCGGCAGAGGTGGAAAGGAAGCGCGGTTATTTCGCGCTAGCGCCGCGGATTATTGCCCTGCAATAAACATCATCGCCGTAATTTTCTCCGAGGGCTCTTTGCCGTTGATGGGCGAGCTGCAAGGTTTTAGGTGGCTGTCGAGTGTGTCAGGTATGGAGGTTGGTTGTTTGCTTTTGGTGAAATTTTTAGATTTATTGGGTTGAGTATGGTTTTAGATTTATAAAGGTAGACTTGAGGTAGGAATGGATGGGATATGGTTGAAATGAAGTTAGGCGAAAAGTGTCGAGTCAGAAATGAACTCTAGTTATTTAACCAACTTATTATTTAATAATAATGCTGAATAGTAATTAGTTATTTTTAATATTAGTGATTTTTTCAAATTAAGATTTTAATAAAAAAAGATACTAGATTTAATGTATATATTCATATCTTTCCAACTGTAGGTTGTAAATCTATTCTTCCAACGAAACAAACCTTCTAACAAATCAACATCCCCCCTGCAAAACCGGCGACCCTTCACAATCCCAACCCACCGCCGCCAAAAAAATTCGCGAACCAACCCGTACGCCCAATTACCCGATAATCGCTCTATCACTTCCTCTCAAAGCTCACCCCGCGACTTTGCAAAAAAGCCCCCCTAACCCCGATCGCTATCCCCAACCGATCCACGTCACCGATATAACCCGGCGTCGATGCCGGCTTCCTCTCGCACCCATAAATTAGGCCGCGCGTAAACCGCGAGCCGATAGACATCAGGACCGTGTCACCTATATTACAATCTCCGAGTCTCGGCTTTCATGCTGCAGCCCCCGAAGCTTCCGTCGCGCTCGTTTACTTTCTTCTGGAACGAGGTTATATAGCGGGGGTGGGGGGCGGCTGCAATTCCGTCACGAAGCGCGCGCCACCAAAACATCCTGCGCGTTTGCGGGACTACATAGGCGAGTTCCTTCCAGGTAAAAAGGGGAACTTCTTGGGAGGATGGGAGAGAGTAGAGAGAGAGAGAGAGAGAGAGAGAGAGAGAGAGAGAGAAGGGAAAGACAGTTCATTGTATTCGGCTCGGCAGCGCGCATGTTGCTATGGAGATGGTTTGTTCGGATGGTCGGGCCGAGGGTGGAATGTGGTAGGTCTGGGTATGTTTTTTGGTGATTTTTGGAAATTACGTGGCCTTGTAGAGATTAGTGAATTCCTATAGTGAAGGTTAGTTGAAGTTTCGAAAATAGCGAGTTGTTAGTCAGAACTTTTTGTTGAGGTATGAATTTTTTATTGGTATTATTTTGATGCCGTTATCTAATTATTCGTCACCATTTCAAATTATTTGAATGCAATGTTTCTACTCCTCAACAATCTGACCTAATTCTAAATTATTTGTAGTATTTGAAAGAAAAGAAAAAAAAAAATTTGAATTTTGTAGTATTCTGAAGTTTTAACTGTTCATTGTTTTTTAGCTAAATTTTTAATGGTAACTTTGTAGCTGTCTGTTAACATTATTTTAAAATAGTCCAATTCGTATCGAAAATTCCGAATAAAAAATCAAATCAAGCATCAACCGAAACAATATCAACCGTAAAACAATATCGTTTCCTCATCGATGACATCAGCCACCCAAAAATAGAGCCTCTCTTCAATTTAGCGACTTTCAGAGCGCGCGGCATCTCACGCAGCGCGTATATAGAGACATAAAAAAGTCGCGGCTGCAAACAGACGAAAAAATTCCCTCTCTCTCTCTCTCTCTCTCTTTCTTCCGAAAAGATTCCCCGAAAAACTAGCGTGCGAACCTTCACCCCACCCTCGCGCTCCCCCGAGTGTATATACACATACATATAAACCAAACGTGCCGGCGCTCCCGGCGCACGTTTTCTGATACAAAGTTTCAATGGCCAAATAAAATACAGCCGAAATCCGCGAGAGAAAGCCGAGGGATAAATAAAACGTCTAGCAGGAGAGAAAGAGAGTTTCGTAGGCAGTAAACGTCGTCGGTGTGCAATCGTTCGCGTCTCTTGGCTCGCTCTTCGGGGAAGGAGTGGAGTAAAAAAAGAGAAGCTACTGCGCTGCTATATACGCGCAAAGTGCGAGCGCGCGCGCGACACATGAGATTGAGACGAGCGAGCGGCTTTGGAGAATAGAAGGAGAGGAGAGGTTGGGTATGCATGTTGATATGGTAGCGCAGGGATGCATCGTGCCTTGGTAATCAAAGGCTCATTTTTTTTGAGAATGGGAGAGTGGAGTGGGTTGGCTTGGTGGGGGATTGCGGTTTGGTTTTGAAGGTGGATTTTGGAGGTCAGTAGGTTCGTTTTGAGAATCTGGGATTGTAACGGAGATTGAGGTATTCTACTTTGTTTTATTGTGATGATAGAGTCAATAAATTAAGGTGCGTATAGAAATTAAGGGAATGTGTAACTCCCTTTGATTCCAATTATTCCAACCAAGAGTATTCTGTAATTTTTAAAAAAAATATTTCGAAAGCAACAATATAATTTACCAAATTTTAAATTTATGTAAAAAAAACTAATTATCCATATAAATCAATGCTTTATATTACTTTAATATCATTCTTTAATTATACTTTATCGTTTAACGTATACTGACTGAAGGTAATATCTTTTAGAAAGTTTTAAAATTATGTAACCTTATTGGACAATGTTTTAGCAAATCCTACTGGATGATTTCAAAAATATTCTATCAGATATTTCGTTAAACGAACGTATATTCGATAAAATTATAATTATTTTAATTAAATTACATTTTGATTACACATAATTAAGTAAAAACAAAAATTAGCAATTCATTTTTTAACTATTCAATCTGTTTCCACACTATTTAAAAGCACACTATTTCCGCACTTTTAAAAAAAGCTCAACAAATTGCACAAATGTATTTTTAAAATTCCTCGTGCCATCACAAATATTTACACCGTATCTCATTTAGCTATTGGAACGCAGGCAAAAAGTTTCATTCACAGAAACAGCGAGCAGCCGATGGAAATAAAATTTTCGGAAGAACGCGACACACGTCGGGGCCCCGAGTCCTCTTATTATAACGGCCAAAATTCTCATCACGCGTTCAGCTACTTTACAGTGTGTTTACGTGTCCGCGTATCTTTTTCTCTCTTACCGACTCCGCGCATTATGCATTCGCCAGGCGTTCTCGGAACAATTACAGAAAAACGATTTTTGATACAAAGTACCCGAAAAACCGACTGCTTACATACTCTCCGCCAGCAAAGTCAGCCATTCAAAATGCCAAACAACGAAAATAGCCAATACTTTATTCAAAACTCTAGTTATAAATCCCCGACTGGACCTACAAATCTTCCCTAACAAACGCGCCAGCCTTTTTCCCTCATCCAAACACGCATTTATATATCTAAAGTTTCGCGTTCCGGCTCTCTCCCGGTGAAAAACAGCGCCGAATTCCGCGGCGAACACAATAGGTAGGTGCGAGCGCACACACACATACGAACACACCCGCTGCGCGCACGCTCCCATGCGGGGCGCTCTGCAAGCACACATAGGTACACACAGCGCTAACGATATTCGTATACAAGAGCGCGCATCCGATATCCCCTTGCGTATATCAATGGGGGACTCGACTGTATGGAGTCTAGTGCGAGCGCTTGGCGATGACCTCTTGGAGGAAGATTTAGTATCGGCTGTGCTTTTTGGGCGTGCGCGCTTTTTTATCGAGGAGGACGGGAGATTGTTGAGAGGCGCGCGAGGTATTTTAAGAAATCGAGTGGTTTGAGAGAGAGAGAGAGAGAGATTGGCGTGTACATGGTTTTGATTTTTGCTGTAAATATTTGCGGAGAGTCGGGTTATCTGACGCGACGATTGGCGTGGGGCTTTATTGCTGTTGAGACGGGGATTAAGGCCGGGAGAAAATGAGGATATTCGTGATTTGTTTAGGAACAATGGTTGTTTGCGGTAGATTGTTGGTTTGGTTGTGTCGTTTGGAGTCTGGATTTGTTGAAGAGAAGACTTGATTTGCGTAGCTCGTAAATAGCCTTTTGCGAAAATAAATTTACGAAAAAATGAATTATGAAACGGTAATGTAAAACATCATGAATTAAACATTTTGGTAGTTTTAGAACAGAGTAGCTATTACGCGTTGCGTGATATTACTCGAAATTCGTTTTTCATAAACAATAAATTGTCAACGATTCAGTAGGCTTCAAGTGCACGCGAAAGAACCGTAATCTTGAGTAGTTTCAAGTCGACGGCCTTAACAATGTTTTTTTCCAGCAAGATAATTATTGTTAAGCATGAAGATAATTTAGATTTATGGTTCGAAAGAACGTGGGTACGTTAAAACTACATAAAAAATGTTTGTTTTTAACAAACTTAAAAATATATCAGCCATTTAAATTTTATAAAAAAACACGGGTTTAATATGAAAATGAGATCAGAATTACTTTGAATGTTTTATCTTGTTCGGCTTGAATATTATAATTTTACCAAAAAATTGGGCAGGTACGATTGTTACCACAATTTTTACATCGAAAAGTTATAGAATGCACACAAATAATAACGTCAATTACGTAATTTCGTGCGCAAACATATGTCTCACAAGCGATAACATTTTCGTAGCCTTTAAAAGCCCGAGAAAATTCACAAAATTTTAAGTTGTTCGCTTTGTACGGATAGACATCTGTACATCGACTTCTTTACGTATACAATTATAGAACCACAACGCATCATAAATTATTATGATTTCACTCTTACAAAAAACATCACACTTATTTAACTATTTTTATTACGCCATTAAAATCCAATTTTATTACCATAAACAACTCCACTCCCCCTCTCAAAAAACTTTGCAAAAAACCTTCTAATACCCACCTCAACCGTACCTCCGACCCCAGAAAAACATTCTCCCCAACCACGCAAGATAAAATTCCGATAATTAGCGCGCATCCATTCGCAATCGAGCACCCACGCAAAAAAACACCCTCCTCCCCCTCTCTGCAGCGCGATAATTATTCTCACAACGCACACATCTCTTTTTTCCCATGAAAGTAGGTGCATCGCCCGATAAAAGAGATACGCTCGCGCGCAAATATATATACACACAACTCGACTCGCTGAAATCTCGAATTTTCATCTAAGCTTGCAGGCGCACGTGACGAAGATGAGCGCATTCCTACGCAGGAATTTTGCACTAGGTATATAGCCCGGGGGCTCATTATCTGCAGCCTCGGCTGCTCGCGTGTCGCTCGCGCCGCGGCGTGACGGCTTGGATTGCAAGAAGCGAGGAGCGTCTTTATTTATGGTGAGTTTTTATGTGGCTTGTGGGTTGGTGGGGTGAAGATGGGATTGATGGGTGGATTGGGATCGCTGGGTGTTTGTTTTGATAAGTTGTTTATGTTGTTGTTTATGGTTTTGGTTGGTAGTTGGTTAAGTAAATCGATTTAGTTGTAATGTTCGATAAGATTTAATAAGATTTAACTATGTACTAAATTTGGTCCTAACCAGACAGAATTGTGGCAGCTAGTTAAATGCTAAATATGGTCTAGTTAGGATCGAATCGAATTTAAATGACAATACCTATACAATTAAATTTGAGAATTTGGGAAGATTCTGGGGAAGTTCTACATTTGAACGATAAACATGTTTTCGTCATAATCACATTCTTACAAATAAAACAAAATTTTAGTCAATGCTTTATCCATAATATAGAAAGTAGTACATTAACATGGTTTTTAAAGCTTGACCTGAAGCATAAGAATAAAATAAAATTCTCTTCTATTAACATCAGGTCAAGCCTCTCTTCCACAGGTCAACAATAGACCAGCCACTTAACGAACGCAAACGAATTCAGCGGCCGCAATCAACATTCTGCAGTTTCGCTTTAAAAAACAATTAGTTTCCAGAAAGGCAGCAGCACCGTTAAGCTATGCAACCCGACGCCAAAGCTTTAAAATGCAAAAATTCCCACTACTCAAAAAAGTAAAAAAGCTTTTTCAAAATTGAAATTAACAAAAGACTTGCGGTACCCGGTGCAAATTCCATGGTGTGAAATCAGCGCCTTAAAGCTCGCACGCGCAATTTTTGCAAAGTTTACACATACATGTGTCTCTCTCCCCGCCCCCCCCCCCCTTAATGCTTATCCACCTTGCAGCAAGATACGGAAGTGCGGCTACGTGCCCGGTCACGTCATATCGCTTTACGCAAGAAAGCAAATTTCCACAGCTCGCCGAGTCTTCAAATAATAGTTCGCAGAATGTTATCCAAGGTGTGCGAGCTTATGCGCTCGAGCCGAGAGCTGCAGCGGCACGTATTACGACGATTTTAAGGTATATGTGCGCGCGAGCTCGATTGCTAAGCGTTACGGTTTTTACAGTTGTCATAAATAATAACGCGGGACTTTTTTTTAATGGTGCACTTCCTCGTACGTTTGTGTGTTTTAAGAGGCGTTTGTTGGTTTTAAAGAAAAGTCGGCTGATTTTGTGTTACTTGTATTCTGGTTGACAGGAGCTCGGTTCGTTTGGTCGGGAAGAGAATGAGATTTTGAATTAGATGAAAATAATGAGGGTGGTGATTAAAACGACGGTGCGTTCACTAAAGAATGTCTTTTTAAAATTATTATAGAGAAATATTTTAAAACATTCGTTTAAATTCAAATGATTATATTGAGTACAAAATAATTTTTTCGGTGAAAACTGGGTCTTCATTGCTCACTATAATAATGAATGAATAATATATATATTAAATAAAGTTTTTTAGAACTTAAAATACGTATTTTAATAAACAAAAATTATTTATGCATTATTTAAGAAGAATTTCTGTAGATCCTTTAAGGGGAAATTTTTTTACGTGTCTTTATGTATGTAAAAGAAAAAGTTCATACTCAGTCGACTTTTTGTTGACTGAAGTGATGCAGTAATCTGATACAAGTAGGTGAATGCAAATTATGACTTGCCATTGTCAACAATAAATAAAATTAGTGCTACTATTACTATAAGGTAACAGTAATTCAATATTCAGATCTGCTTGTCATAATAGAATTATATCTTTAGTTAAAGTTTTACTTAAAGTGTTTATAGAAAATATAATTATAATAAATAACTGATCTATTTAAATTACTTAATTAAAAAAAATGTAGATTGATCCAAAATCCAACATAATATTCTTTTTTATTTGTCCTTGTATACATGAATAAATCAAAAGGCCTAACTAACCTCATTCAAAGTATTTACAACCACTACTCCTTTTCTCAGCATCCATAATCCAAATCCCCTCGTAACTCTCTTCCTAACCTCCCTCCTCGCTTCCAGCAACCATCCAACCTCCCAGCAGCTCCAACTCATCCTTCACTCTTAAGCACCCACAGCCTCCTCCGCAAATTAAGACGCGCCGCGCGCTTCGCCCGAAAACTTCGCCATAAGCAAACCGTCTTGGTCACACGGCACCATCTCTCGCGCACGCGCAGGGGCATTTAATACACCTACATATCCGCGCGACGTGCCGCCCTGCGCGCTTCTCTCTGTCCTCCTCTCCTCCTGCCCCCGCGAGCTCGATTCTCGGAAAGCCGAAAAGCGAAACTCGAGATCCGAGGGGACCCGCGCGCCCGACGACGACGACGACCCCCCGGTTAGGGGCGGCCCACCGTCTCTTTCTCTCTGACACCGGATTCCCTTGTGTTTTTTCACTTCTGCGCTCTTGGTCCTTCTATATACCTGCGCGAGCGCGCGCGATTTTTTCCCTTTCCCGAAGTTTGCCTTTTGAAGATTAGCGCGCGCGGAGCTGGTTACCGGTTTCTTTTTGCGCTTCGAGGGTGCTGCTCTGATGTAGTTTTGGGAATGTTCGAATTTCGAAGGTTTTTGGGAGCTGGTGGTCCGTGGATTTGAGATGTAGCTCTCGGAGGGCTGTGTTGAGGTTTCGCGTGAGAATGAGGTTAGGGTTGCGGCGGGGCACTTTTGAAATTCAAGTTTACGCGGCTGATTTTGTGAGAGCTGAGATAGGTCGGAGAAATATTATAGGCGAGGGTGTATCTTGTGTCCGTTTGAATTAGAGAACTCGATTTCTGTGAAAGATGTAAAATTATTCTCCTTTTTTTCTATTTTTGCCGCTGTTGGTCCCGCTTTTCATTAAACCAGGTATATTCGCGGGACCTCGACTTTATTCTATCTAATTAAGCCATTTCCAAGAAGCATCATCAGTGGAGAAGTCAAAACTCACTTTTACGATAACTCTTAATCTCTCCAGTCCTAAAATTAACTATTCTCGCAATTTTGTCTATAACTTGAAATTATCACGACATGGATATAGACAGCCTGATGGGAAGAGTTCAACTTCAATATTTCTTGTGGAAAACATTAGACACCCCCTCTGCATAAGAACGTGATAGAAAAAAATCGTTAGTACGGAGAACCGATCACCAACCTATAATACTGTCCGCGCTCAATGATGCTTAACTTCAATGATCGGTTAAATGCGCAGGCAAGTATACTCCTTTATAGTGATGTCTTTAAGATGCAAATTTAATACTATGTTTATTAAATCAAATTATACTACATAGGAACTTGATAGAACATAAATACATCAATTTAAAATTGTTTAAACTTTTCAAACGTGTGCAGAATACAATCAATAAAAATATTTCCAACTCACCGGAGCAATACCGAGCGCACCTGACTCGTAAAAATAAATCTCCGAGATCGGTTAATCAGTAAGAAATGCGTACAAAATACGTCAGATTTGTAAACGAGATCGATAAATAGCCCACGTACATAACCTGTGTCCCTGGCGCGCGCGCGCGAGCGCGAGTCTCTCGTTAAAATTCGCCTCATGGTCCAGCGCGTGTACGTATATCCTCCCGAGCCGGCTCCGTAGATTCCGATCTTCGACGAGAAAGGAAAAAAAAACGAGAGCCCGAGAGTCTGTAGGTATGCCGCGCGCGACCGGCAAAAAGAGCGCCTCGGCGCGGCCATCGTCGGCGGCGGCAGCGGATCCGATCGAGCGAGCGACACTCGCGCAACCTCGTAAAAATCGGCAGTAGGCCCGCGGTGGCTCTCTCCTCGTCTTAGCGGCAATGTGATGACCCTTGCCGTCATGTGGTGTAACCGCTATTTTCGAGCCCGATTGAGTTTCAGAGACTCTGCGCTGTCGGCTAAGTGTAGATGAACGACTCAATTGGGTTTGAGGAAAGGGGAGGGGGTGTAAGTAATAATTAGTTGTGTGGATGGGATTTGGATTGTTTAGTTAATGGTAATTTTGGAGGTGGATCTTTATAAAAGTTTAAAATGTAGGTTTCAAATTTCACATAATTTAAATGTTTTAATCACACTTTAGGTAAACAAATGCACGTTTTAAACTTTGTAATATTCATGGATTTCTGAAAAAATTAATTTTTTGCTTTTAATTTTTTAAAATAGATTGAAATATATGTTTTAAACTTTATACTTTGCAAGAACTTAGCCGATATTCCAAAAGGTTTATTTTTTTTATAAACCAGAATAATTTTTAAATATTAATATTTCTACAATATCTTGACAACATTGCTACAATATTACTACAATATTGTTACGATAATATTACAATATTGTTACAATATTGATACAAAATGGATACAATATTAATGTAGCATTTTGTATAATAATTTCTCTAAAATATTACTAAAACATTAGTGCCATTTTGTTACAATTTTTCTAGAATTAAATCTTGTGACAGACTTCAAAAATGTAAAATAAAATTCATCTATTCAGAAAATCGAATAATTTATAAAAATTGTAAATGTAATATTTTCAAGCTCTTTTTTATAAAATAAAAAATTGTAACACTTCCCACTTGCTAAATTATTAAAAAATCTCAACTAAAACCACTTCCACCCTGCCCCATTCCCATCTGCGACCATCATTATCGGCCGATTGATTTCCATCCGGTCGAGCAGGATCCGCGTCACTGGCGGCGTTTCTCCTATGGTCGAGCAAACATTGTTGTCGCGCGATCGGCCACCGTCGAGCTAAACTGCCACCGACGAAATCTGCCCCAGGCGAGCGTAACGTTACACATATGTAATATCATCTTACCGAATTCATAATTGGAAGCCAGCGATCCTTTTTTTGCTCCCTCCTACCTGCGATTCTCCGGGATCTTTTCGGCAGCCGAGCCGCTCTAATCGATCGAAGAGAGGAATTTTTTGAAAGCTGATTCGAGAAGAATGGTTCTGTTAATTGGGGTTATATGCTGGTTATTGAAATTTTTGATGTTTTAGTGAACGGTGAAAGGTGGATGCTGGTGTTCTGCTTGTCTACGAAAGCATTCGAAATTTTATTTAAACAGATGTTCTAGTGCAGTCTGCGATAACGATTCCGTCTAGTCAAAAGTACGTCTTATCTTCCAAGAAAACGTATACATTCCAAACTTTTTCTTTCACGACGATCGTAAATCACGCAGTTTCACTCTTCCAAATCCAACTTGCAGCAACGATTAATCAGGTTTACATTTAACCCGACTCCGTATATTTCAAAATCCGATTTCGAAACAAACAACTGGAGCGGCAGCCGAAGATTTACAGCAGCGTGTCTTTTGTCCGTTTTCCTTTTCGGGATTAAGAAGTGAAGTAAGTAAAAGTAAACCGAAGAGTTTGAACTGCGCGCGCGGCTCCGAAGCGAGCCGGAGAGTGTATATACACAGGCGAAGCTCGCGAAAGTCATGGCTGTTGTTTTAGGGCTGGCTGCGCGGCAGCGGCCCTTTTCTGCGCGCCACACGTGAAAATAATGTGCGCGCCAGAAATTCCGAAGCTCGTAAAGCCATAAAAGCATTGCGGGCGAGGTGCTGCTTTTCCGGATTTTCACTTCCTGACTGTTGGTTGTGAGGAGCGTTTTTGGGTTGTTATAATGTTGGTGAATTGTCTTGAAAAAGGATGATTTTGTTATTTTTTTACTAGTTTAAGTAAGTGAAGTTGCACATTGATAGAATTTATGTGTAATATAAAAAAGAAAGTATGTTTAGAAGTATTAAATAAATTGATAAGCAACAAAATTAATAATTAACTTTTAACTTGGCAGTGTTTCTAATGAGCGTAACCGATCGTAGCGCTACTTACTTTAACTAGGTTTTACGTGTATGCTTATGGAAGTTGTTCTGAAGTCCTAAATTTCTCAGTATTTTATACTTAATTTTAACGAGATGATTACTTGAAATTTGAATTTCCTATCATATATTTTATTGCTAAATATTGGATAATTAATAAAAATTTTATAATTTTTTATCATTTCTGTAGTAAATTACATAAATGTTCAGTTTTATATAGTTTTGCAGAGTTATTATTAACTTATACAAGTTTATTGTACAAGTAGAATTTCAAATCTGAATCTTAGGGTTTTATTAAATATGTAGTTTTAAAAATTATTAGTATCTTAAGTATAATATTTAGCCAGATCCATGATCCGTAACTCTAATGCTATCCTTGTAAGAGTATAGTTTTCTGAGAAATTAATTCATTAGAACATTTTAATCATTTTTATTTCCGATAGACAAAAATATTATTTGAAAAATTAATATTATAAAGATTTATTGCATTTAAAATTATTAAGGTTTTAATTCATTGGTTTCGTTCAATTTTTATATATTTTAGATTTTTTTTCAAGGGTATACACATTTTTAATTATTTTCCGCAGATTTACAAGGTTTAGGTATTGAAAGATAGACACGAGATCAGTGCATTTACAGAAATCAAATAAAAACCAAATGTCCCAAATAATGAGAAAGTAGGTAATTACGCAAACTCAAACGTACGAAAATATTTATAAATTCAGCTAGCATCACGAAACGACAAATTGTTGCTATTATTACAACACCCCGCACCTACCCCCAACTTCTCCCAATTAACCCTCAATCCCATCATAACCTAACCTCTCCCTCCCCCAAACCTCACCCAAACCCCTCACTCAAACATTTCCACAGTCATGAAACCTGGAAGCTCCATGGCCTTGCAGCACTCAAGAACCGGCGCTCGCTGAATAACCTTTTGGAGCGGGGCCGCGATGCCGAATTCAATCGGCTTCCACGAATCGCGAGAGCCAGACCGGCTCGACGCTCTCTCACTCTCTCTGCGCCCGCGCTCCGCTGCTTTCTCAGGCGATCTATACTGGGGCCCTCTTCTCTCTTCTTCTCTCTGCCCACCCCTCTTTGTCTCTTTCTCTCTATCTCGCTCCTCTCGCGATTGCAAAGCGCGCACACGCCCCTATACATTGTATTTTTGCTTCTGCACGCGCGAGCTCGAGCTGTTTAGAGGCGCACGAGAATCGAATTATTTTCGGGGTAATTCGATACTTGGAAGGATGGTTTTTCCGGGTAGCGAGCTTGGCGAGGGTTGCGTGTGTGTTGGAAATGCGTTTAGATGTGGTGGGTTGAGTTGATTGTTTAGCGTTTTTATTAGTATGGGTTGCAATTGTTGGGAGGTGGGTGGAGGTGTTTGAAGAAAGGGCAACGCAGGAGTAAATTAGATTTGAAATATATTATAATAGAAAGCTTACCAATTATTCTTGTTTTATTATTTCTTGTTATTCTTGTTAGCTTTTTAGTTAGTGTCCAATTAACTAATTTTACTTAAATTGAATTGATTGAATTTGGTATTTGATAACAATCTAATTAAAACATATGATCAACTTGAATGAAATATTTCTACTAACGTCTGCCACGAATATCGATATTGTTCCACGCTCCATTATCACTGTATTTTCATCTCTGTTCCCTCGTAAAATTCAGTACTTACAGAGATATAATTACTTTTTACATTATATCAACCAAGCGTAACAAGCCGGCCATTTCGGCGCGCTTTTCTGACTAACCACCGCAGAGACATCTCCATCACCTTCCCTGAAGCTGCTCATGCCAAAAATGCGACTATTCCAGTCGATAAAGTAGAAAGCCATTGCAGATAATATTCTAACCGTCCCGCCCATAATGCAGATTCTCGTCGCGTCACGAGTTCGATTTGCTAATTCCGCTCAAACTTCGCTAAGCCGGATCGGCAAGAGCAGAATTAGCCAATCGGAGCGTGAAGCCGAAAGCCGCACAGCACCGCATGGGGCGGGGCTAGGTAACTTTGATTTTTCCGTCTTTGAAAATTAATTTTTCATGTGTTCTATAAAAAACGTTACGTAACTCAGGCGCTTATTATCAATGAAAATTAACTTTTTAAAACCACCTCGACTTTTCAAAAATTACAAATTATTCTATACAATTTCCGTTAATCATCATGACAAACCCTATTCCCATGAAATAAAAGTATCGAATTACAAACTCTTATAGCGAAAACTCAAATCTAGCAACGTGGAAATCGTCTGATAACGCCAAGCGATGATCCCTATATAATACACACATATACCCGCAGCGCGCAGGAAAGTTTCCCGTGACGATAGTGGCGACACGTATCCGGCCACGTTATAAATTACCACTCTGGGCCCCGCAATGTCAACTTTGTAGTGTAACGTCGAGTCAGCCTGCTGCTGGAGCCAAACTCGTCGCCTGATTCCTCCAGGGCCGCGATATCCAACGAGAGCCGATACATGCACTATCTCTGATGTTGCGTGTTTGATGTACGTTTAGACCGAGCCTTAAAGTTAAAGCGTAGAGAGAAAAGCAAGGATGGATCGCTGGTCGCCGCTTCTGCTCTGGCTCTCGCTGCTCGGGCTGGTTTACCGCGCGGGCGGTGTCGAGCTAACCTTTGAGCTGCCCGACAACGCCAAGGAGTGCTTCTATCAGGAGATAGATAAGAATGTTACTTCTACTCTTGAGTTTCAGGTGAGGATTTACTGACTGATGGGTGTTTTTGGCTTTTGGAGTGTGAGGGGGTTTACGTTGGCTTGGACTGTGTAAACAGGTTGGTTCGACTCATAGGTTGAGTTGGTTAATGAGGATGGATGATGTTTGTTTAGGTTGTCACTGGAGGACAGTACGATGTGGATGTTACTTTGGAGTCACCGACCAAGGAGATCATCTATAGACAAGTAAAGACGCAGTTTGATTCCCATACATTCACACCGACTGTAGCTGGTGTTTACAAGGCCTGCTTTAGCAATGAATTCTCCACTTTCTCGCATAAGCTGGTTTATATGGATTTCCAAGTTGGAGACGAACTGCCCCTGCCTGGACTCGGGGAGCATGTTACTGTTATGACACAGGTAATAATATGTGTATTGAAGCAGTTTATAGAAGGTTTGGTGTTTTAGAAACTACAGATGTTTCAAATAAAGCATTTTACTTCTTTATAACTGATTACGAAATATGTATGATTGTAAGTTAACCTAAAATTTTATTTCTAGATGGAATCTTCTGCTCAAGAAATTCATAAAAACTTGAATAGTATTCTTGATTATCAGACGCATCATCGTCTTAGGGAAGCTCAAGGTCGCAAGAGGGCAGAAGATCTGAATGAGCGTGTTCTGTGGTGGTCGGTTCAAGAAACTATTGCCATAATTGTTACAGGTGTGGGTCAGGTTTTGATCCTAAAGAATTTCTTCACAGAAAGAAAACCAACACCTTATTAAAATATTTTTATGGACTATGGATGAATGTACAAGTAAAGCAAAACGAAACTTTACTTTAAGCATTCTATGCCTCTTTCTTCAACATCCAAGCTTCAACTGTAGTTGAAAGGCTTGAATCTAAGAAGGAGACTAAGGACACTGTTTTTGTGAAATGTGAAATAAATGCGTGAACATCTGTTAAAAATGTTTATTTAATTTAGAAAGAATTCAATTTTGTCAATATGTTTGTCCATGATTTAGTCAATGATTTGTAACACTTGAAGAGACATGGATGTGAGACTGTCTGAG